>CM056555.1:27852291-27913598 GCA_029721515.1 Synanceia verrucosa | reverse complement strand
CCTCCAAAACCTGAAAAGCAGAGACGTCATTCAGCTTTTAAAACATTTTAAAAGAATAAGAAAATGAACTCTGGGATGCATCAAACCTGGTGGGTCCAATGTTAGGAAAGCGTGAACATTTTCAATTCAATGCATTTATTCATTGCTATCTGTATTCTTATTAGTGGGTTTGTAGAATGGAATGACCCTCCATTCACTTCTTACAGCAGCATAATAACAAACAGTTACAGTATGTACTAAAAAATAATAGCAAATGAAATATTTAGACTATGGATATGATCTATACATTATGAATTCATATACATCTGTTCTCATACGTACATATTATGTTATATATCTCTGGTTGTGGGCAGCATGAATAAACAAAGGTTACCATCCATCACTTCAATCAGTATCAAAGCCTCTCGTTAACGTCTTTATATAGGAGGAGGATGGAACAGCTTGATGATAAACTGACATCTCTGAACGTCTCTGAATGTCTCTCTGTCAGTCACCATGTTGTCCTCCTACCTGAAGCAGTGCGTGTCCCAGAGGAGGAGGTGGCGTCTCCAGCTGTAGGACGTCTACCATGACTACTGTAAGTGGAGTAGTCATGGTAACCAGGCTGGTTCCTGTAAAGCAAACAGCATAAATACACAGAATGGAAGAACTCCTGCTTTTCCAACAATAAGTCACATCTTATTCCTCTTTGCTGACCTCTGGCGACTGAGGAGATATCCCAGCAGCCCTCCTGTTCCCATGCCAGTCCAAAAGCCTCCGCCGGTGCCAGGAGTAGCGTGGCCTCTTGGGTAATGTGGTCTGTGAGTGTAGTCACTATGGAAACCGTAGCCTGGGTTGGCACCAGGGCCACCTGAACAAAAACACAAGAGCTCAACCCTGAACGTCGTCACAGACAGAGGGGTGAGACCATCTACTGCATCAGATACCTGTGAAGTCCGGCTTGAATCCCGGGGGCGGAGGTCCAGAGGTGGAGCCGGGTTGATGGTTGCCAGGGTAACCTGCCTGGCTGCCGTTCTGGGCTGAGTTCCCACTGAGGAGCAGCTTGTACAGGCCGTAGGCTATGAGCAGAAGAACTGCGACCACCAGCAGACCTCCTGAGTCCTGGCTGTCTGAGGGATACGAGCTCTGCTGCTGCTGGTGATGATGGTGATGGTGATGATGCTTATTTCCAGAGAAACCGCTGAAGAACCTGGAGGCAAAGCCCCCGAGACCTGAGGCAGACAAACAGAATGTCAATGAGAGGCAGGTTAGCAGCTTTAAATCAATTTAGCAGCACGAGACATGAAATAAACAGTACATAGCAAATAAAAACAGAATAGAAATAGAACTAAAAACTAACGTTAGTATTGGGATGGAAATGTACACAGTACAGATATTCAGGGATAGCCGTGACAGTTAAAAATCATCTATCAATCTACCATCCTCCTACCTCCAAACCCACCGCCTTGTGTGGACCTTCGGCCCTGATCAGTCAGCTCCAGAGTGAACTCCAGCCCACAGGAGCCCTTCAGGATGTAGGCATCACCAGGGTGGCTGTAGCCCTCACAGCTCACCTCAATGCGACCAAATCGGTAGGCGTTGTCCATGTCGGTCTTACACTCCCACTGTGAGGAGGTTTAAAAGCTTTTCTCATTAGAACTGTGATCAACATGCGTACTGTTTGAACATACTCCATGTACTGTGTAAACACTGTGTATATAATGTGCATGAAAACACTCTCTGTGTATATACTGAATGAATACTGCACAGGTGTGTCTGCACTGCTGCTACTTGGACTCAAACCCAAAGTTTCTGTGGTGGATCAGGGATGTTTAACTTTTCTTTTTCTTCTGTGATCCTCAAGTTGTTTACAGTTAATAAGATATTTGGATTTTAGAATGACAAAATTAGCTTTTTGGAACGTGATGGTATTTTTCTGTTTTACACAAAATGATTGAATGAGGCACCAATGTTGAGATTAATCATCACCTGGACATCCACTCCATCCCAGCCTTTGTTGTCACACTGGACCACCTCTGGAACGAAGGCCCGGCAGCCGGCGGAGCCTCCGACACACTGGAGCTGAGGCACCGGGCTGGAGCGCCTCGCCGTGGTGTAGCGGTCCTTGTACAGAGTCAAGGCCTGGACGTCCCGCAGCAGGACACTGCCTGCAGGGGGACAATCATACGTCACTACAGACATCTGATGCTATGGTAACAGCTTTGTTTACTTCACATGAGCTGCATTAACAAATGCTCCTGTTATTATAATAAACAACAGGATTTCCAGAAAATAGAGCACTGATCAATGTACAAAACGATGCAGAAAAATTAGTCCATGCATTTGTAACTTCTAGGCTGGACTATTGTAACTCGTTATTATCAGGCTGCCCTAATAAGTCTATCAGGACTCTCCAGCTGGTCCAGAACACTGCAGCACGTGTTCTGACCAGAACCAGGAAAAGAGACCATATTTCTCCGGTGTTAGCCTCTCTGCACTGGCTCCCTGTAAAATCTAGAATAGAATTTAAAATCCTCCTCCTCACCTACAAGGCACTGAATGGTCAGGCACCATCTTATCTTAAAGAGCTAATAGTGCCTTATAATCCTGCTAGAACTCTACGCTCTCAGAATGCAGGACTATTAGCGGTTCCTAGGGTTTATAAAAGTAGAATGGGAGCTAGAGCTTTCAGTTATCAAGCTCCTCTTCTGTGGAACCAACTCCCTCTTTCAGTCCGGGAGGCAGACACCATCCCCTTATTCAAGAGTAGGCTTAAGACTTTCCTTTTTGATAGTGCTTATAGTTAGGACTGATCCAAGGCTGACTTAGGCTGCCTTGGCTCAATCCTTAGTTATGCTGCTATAGGTCTAGACTGCCGGGGGACTTCCTCTGACACACTGAGCTTCTCTTCTTCTTCATTTCGATGCCTCCATTAAGTCATTTTACTAACTCATCTTCTTCCCCGGAGCCCCTGTGCTCTCAGCTCCCAGGTGTCCGTGAGCTGAGGCTACTTGGTGAGAAGGAGGTGGTGTTATCCAGGCTTCGTCTGTCCTGATGGTGGTGAGATGGAGAAGAGGCGATGCTGCTCAGGTTGTATCTTTTAGGGTAGTGGAGAAGAGGATGTGTTTCCTCTTCCTCCCTTTAACACATGCTGCAGATTAGTTTTGTGCCTCGTAGTCCCTGTGCGTTCTCATCTCACAGGTATCCATGGATCCAGTCTACCTGGTGGAGTAGTGGTTGTGCAGACCAGTCAGGCTTCATCTTCTGGTTCTGAGTGACGTGGTGGTGATGAGGTCATCCTGCGGAGGTTTCTCCTGTTTGGCGTGGTGGAGTGGAAGACGTGCTGCCCAGGCTTCTTCTGGTTGGTGTGGTAGAGAGGAGGACGTGCTGCCCAGGCTTCTTCTGGTTGGTGTGGTAGAAAGGAGGACGTGCTGCCCAGGCTTCTTCTGGTTGGCGTGGTGGAGTGGAAGACGTGCTGCACAGGCTTCTTCTGGTTGGCGTGGTGGAGAGGAGGACGTGCTGCCCAGGCTTCTTCTGGTTGGCGTGGTGGAGTGGAAGACGTGCTGCCCAGGCTTCTTCTGGTTGGTGTGGTGGAGAGGAGGACGTGCTGCCCAGGCTTCTTCTGGTTGGTGTGGTAGAGAGGAGGACGTGCTGCCCAGGCTTCTTCTGGTTGGTGTGGTGGAGAGGAGGACGTGCTGCCCAGGCTTCTTTTGGTTGGTGTGGTGGACAGGAGGATGTGCTGCCCAGGCTTCTTCTGGTTGGTGTGGTAGAGAGGAGGACGTGCTGCCCAGGCTTCTTCTGGTTGGTGTGGTAGAGAGGAGGACGTGCTGCCCAGGCTTCTTCTGGTTGGTGTGGTAGAGAGGAGGACGTGCTGCACAGGCTTCTTCTGGTTGGCGTGGTGGAGAGGAGGACGTGCTGCCCAGGCTTCTTCTGGTTGGCGTGGTGGAGTGGAAGACGTGCTGCCCAGGCTTCTTCTGGTTGGCGTGGTGGAGAGGAGGACGTGCTGCCCAGGCTTCTTCTGGTTGGTGTGGTGGAGAGGAGGACGTGCTGCCCAGGCTTCTTCTGGTTGGTGTGGTGGAGAGGAGGACGTGCTGCCCAGGCTTCTTCTGGTTGGCGTGGTGGAGAGGAGGACGTGCTGCACAGGCTTCTTCTGGTTGGCGTGGTGGAGAGGAGGACGTGCTGCCCAGGCTTCTTCTGGTTGGCGTGGTGGAGTGGAAGACGTGCTGCCCAGGCTTCTTCTGGTTGGCGTGGTGGAGAGGAGGACGTGCTGCCCAGGCTTCTTCTGGTTGGTGTGGTGGAGAGGAGGACGTGCTGCCCAGGCTTCTTCTGGTTGGTGTGGTGGAGAGGAGGATGTGCTGCCCAGGCTTCTTCTGGTTGGTGTGGTGGAGAGGAGGATGTGCTGCCCAGGCTTCTTCTGGTTGGCGTGGTGGAGAGGAGGACGTGCTGCACAGGCTTCTTCTGGTTGGCGTGGTGGAGAGGAGGACGTGCTGCCCAGGCTTCTTCTGGTTGGCGTGGTGGAGTGGAAGACGTGCTGCCCAGGCTTCTTCTGGTTGGTGTGGTGGAGAGGAGGACGTGCTGCCCAGGCTTCTTCTGGTTGGTGTGGTGGAGTGGAAGACGTGCTGCCCAGGCTTCTTCTGGTTGGTGTGGTGGAGAGAGGAGGACGTGCTGCCCAGGCTTCTTCTGGTTGGTGTGGTGGAGTGGAAGACGTGCTGCCCAGGCTTCTTCTGGTTGGTGTGGTGGAGAGGAGGACATGCTGCCTAGGCTTCTTCTGGTTGGTGTGGTGGAGAGGAAGACATGCTTGTCATCCTTTGCTGATAGCTTGATGATGCTCTTCATCCCCTTGGACACTCTCATATAATTCTATATATACACACTGTATATTAGCTGTTGTTATATTGATTTGCACATTTCCATACAATTTTGTATGTAGTGTTAATGTGTTTTCATTGTTGTTATTCTGTACACATGGCATCTATTGCACGTCTGTCCATCCTGAAGAGGGATCCCTCCTCTGTTGCTCTTCCTGAGGTTTCTTCCGTTTCTTTTTCCCTGTTAAAAGGTTTTTTTTGGGGAGTTTTTTCTTAGTTGATGCGAGGGTCATTTGTAAAGGACAGAGGGTGTCATATCCTGTACAGATTGTAAAGCCCAATGGGGCAAATTCATAATTTGTGATATTGGGCTATACAAATAAACTTGACTTGACTTGACAGGGATGGACACATGCTGTGTATTGATACACACAAATAAATGAATAAAGTTTGCATTTTTTTTCACGTGAATGTTGTCAAGAATACTGTGTAAATACGGAAAAATATGTATTTTATGTGTTATCGTTTCAGAGTGTGAGATAAGAAGGAGCTGTTTTATGATCACTTTCTACAGGCACTGTATAGTACTATTCAAGAGATAAGACTAGAGTTGTTGTACAGTAAGGAGTTGGTTAAATATAAAGTGTACACACAGTAACATAAAGACGTACCGTCATGCCGGCTCTTTGTCAGTCCCACCAACAGAAACAGCAGCACAGCTGATAAACTCAGTTTCATCTCCACAGAGGACAGAGCTGCTTATAACATGAAACCTCAAACGATGCAAACACGAAAGTAAAAAACATCACTTCCGTGTTGCGTCATCTGTTTTGCTGTGTCAACCAATGAGGAGCGAGCACGACTACTCAGGCGCTCAGGAGCGAAGCGTCATGTCTGCTTTTTTCTTTTTTATTCTATTATTATTATTCTTTTTTTCCTTTTTTCTATAATCATAATTCTTTCATCTAGACTGTAACCTGAAGTACACCCTGAGATTACATAGTCCAGTAGGTGACGTTATGCACCTTAAAAGTTGGTTGCAACACGCCAGTAACTCCAGAGAAGAAGAAGAAGAAGAAGAAGAAGAAGAAGAAGAAGTCATGTCTGCTGCATGTATGACGTAAATGTGTGATGTGAATGTATGAAATCTGCAGTAAGCAACCATGTCTTTTTAGATCTCTATATTTTGACAGTCTTTCTTCTCGTTTTTCCTCTTTAAACTCATTTTTGTTGCTGATACAAACTGTTGCTTGGATGGTTTTATAACAGGATTATTATGGTTTCTGAAGGTCATCAAATTCAGTTGTTGTCATTCAGTATTTTTTGTTATTTTCATGAAGAGTTTAAAATTCCTCTTTTTATTTGTGTTGTAATGGCGCCATCTGGTTGTGATAGGTGGTTACTATAGCGACCGGCTATAGCTTTAACTGGTCTCTGAGCTAGCTAACACACTGTCTATAATGTGAACAGACCCGTGCTTAGTTTTAAATATGACAGCATAAAGTGATCCCCTACAGAATGTGTGTGACATGGATATGTTTTATGACTGTTTGTTTTTGTTTTGCCTGTTTATTGTTTGGTTGAGAGATAGCTTGTGCTCTGCTAATGTAGCGGCTAGCTAAGATGCATGTTCTCATGTTTCCATATCATCATCTAAATATTCAATGAAATTTATCATTAAAAGCCTTTTTTTCTCTTTTTTTGCCCTTACTCATTATTTCATGATTGTTATTTTGTTTTTTTTTCTGACCATAACTTTTTTTTTTTTTTTTACGTTGCTGCAGTAATTATTCTAATCATGCATTTTTTGCCTTACTGTAGTGTCCTTGCGCTCATAGAAAAATGCTTTATAGTATAAAACATATTATGAATCAAACACATTTAGATTATTAAATATATTTTATGATTAGGACTTTCTGAGTCCAGACCCACGGCAGCACCACAGACAGAAAAATAGTAGTCGTAAAAATCAGGTCTTTTATTTGCTCAATCATCCGCTCACTGTTCAGCCCATAATATTAAATTTCTGCTATAAGTTAGATATTTACAACATCATTCAAGGCCCTTCGCAAATGCATCATGATCGTCTTTACAAAGAAATCTATTTACATTGTACAAAACATTGCATACATCATCCATACACCAGACCCGCTTCCCCTGCAAAAAAACAAAACATTTTCTTCATTTGTTGTTTCCCCACCGTGGGTTATAGTGTTTCTCACTGGTATTATTCCCCACCCTGACAACCCAGTGTTTTATATTTTATTCCCGCAGGCAGTTACTAATCACAGACAACTGGTCAGCTGCTGAATGACCCATCAGGCAGTTCAACATCAGTCACATCGCTGCTGTTTGAGATGTCTTCCAGCTCCTCTGAAGCATCTCAGACTCTGTAGAAGTCAATCATGACATATATTCAAGCCAGCGGAAATCAACAGATGTAAAAAGAAACCGAACAAAAAAGTAGGTGGTTTTAGGGGAACCAGTGCTGCTCACATGTAGCAGGCTCCAGAGGAGATTTATCATGTTCAGCCCCAGAGGACAGGTGATGTAGAAGAGGCAGGTGACCAAAAAAACCTCTTTCTTTCATCTTTACATATTGATCGTTTACAAACATTAAGGAGTTTAACGATCATTTTCTCCTGACCGCTCTACAACACACATCTGTTGTTCCTCTGATAAAGACAAAATGTTCCACTTCTCATGTGGATGTCCGCTCAGAGTCGATGGCATCAGTTGAAGCAAAGCATCGCTCAGTGCTGCTATATTGACCCAGAGAGCTGTCAGACGTGTTGTTTTTGATGTCAAGAAGAACTCCAGGCTGTCATTTCAGTTTGGGTTTCTCTGGGCCCCTCTGAACAAACCTCACTCTGTTGCTGTCTTTGTGTGTCTTCTAAACTACATGTAGGCAAAGCCCTGCGAGCAGCAGTCTGGGTCAGGTCAACGTGCAGTGAGGCATGAGCTCCTTTAAAGTACTACGTTTCCCATCAGCACTGAAATGACTCTTTGGTAGGTGACGAGTTGGACGAACAGATAATGTCTAAGGAGAGCATGACTGATCAATAGTGAGAGCTAATGTGATTAGTTTAAATCAGTTTAGTGGTTTAGAAAAGACCTGAGAGCCCAAAAGAACAGAGAGAGACGCAGAGTGACCAGAACCACCATGAGAGGACGGAGACAGACAGTGTTTGTCCAACAGGAGGACCAGGACCTTCAGACCAGCCACAGACTGAAGATCTGGATAAAGCAGGAAAAACCACACGTAGCACCAGAAACAACCAACAGGTATGGGTTGAATCTGTTAGAAGTCCATACCAGCTCATATAAAAACAAGACCTATCTGAAAATATCTGTAAACTCAAAGCATGGATGTGTTTCTTCCTCATACAGTCACCATGGTCCTCCTTCAGACAGCCACGATGTTGTTCATCTCCCACTTCTGAGTGGTTTTACTGGTGTCACAGTCTGATATGAAGACCTTGTGAAGCACATCTGAGCGGTCCAAACATTTCCCTGTGAGCAGAGAAACATCAGAAAGAACATCAGAGAAGCATCACTGCTACCCGTCTGCAGTGGGTTTATGGTCCAACATGGATCCCTTTAGAGCACATGTGTCAAACTCAAGGCCCGCCACCTCATTTCATGTAGCCCACCGAGAGCTTGCCAAGAATATAACTTGCTCTGGCTCGCCAACTCATGTCCATGAATATCAATAAATACAAAGCAAAAGTCTGTCTGAGAAGCAAAGCTGTTGATACATGGGCCGTAAAGCTGCAGCAGCAGTTTCTCCTCCTCTGAGATCTGCACAGCGCAGTTAGTGATCAGCTGATCTGAGCGGAGACAACACTGTCAGTCAGTGCATTAAAACTTTATAAGTGTGAAGAAGTATTACAAAAGCATCAGCATGATGAAACGGGTTCGAAAAAAAAATCATCGTTTTAATCTGCTCTGTTCTGTAGCCTCTCTGTCCTCTGCCGTTGCACAGCGCTGGCTCTGACAGGAGAGTCAAGTTTATTTATTTTTTTACTCAAAACTTTCTGCTTTAATTTCAAAATAAAAGCCCTCCAGTGTTTTGTCTGTTCATAGAACTCCATTTGTTGACATGATGCCTTTATTTTGACATATTATATGTATAAGAATAAATCCTCAACGCAAGCTTGACTAGCTTTATGTTGAAAGACACTGAGTTAGCTTGATGTGTAGAGTTTATTCTGAAGGATTAAGCGGAAGTAGTGACATGCGTAAATATGCTGGTATGATCAAGTGCAGACTACAGAGCTGTTATAGATTTATTATCTTCATTAATTACAGGAGCAACACCTTCACAAGCTCAAACTAAAGCTGGCAGCAGGTTATAATGTGACAGTTGAAGTTAGTTATAAACTGATCAGCTGACTCGTCCTCTACCAGCAGCACTGATGTTATCTACAGCAGAACATGACAGGAGGGAGAACTAATACTGACTGATATCTGTGTTCAATCTTTAGTCTTTATAAACTTTACTAACATTTTATTTATGAGTTTATATGGTGCCCTTGATGTTACAACATTATAGTTGTTGATTAGAAACATTTACATATGGATAGTTTAAAGTCATTATTATTACTTAGGTTATTACTAAAACCAATAATAATCAATACACTGTATTTATACAGTCTTACACTTACAACCCGGCCCTATGAGGGCAACCATAATGCTAATGTGGCCCTCAATGAAATTGAGTTTGACACCCCTGCTTTAGAGGAACTCAACATTTCTACAAGGATCTCTATGAACCTCTGAGGGTCTGAGCACACAGTAAATATAAATGCAAAATATTAACAGGAAACTACACTGGGAATTAAATTACGATCCATAACAACTACAAACCTGGAAAAACAGGACTCATGAAAAAGAATCGCAACAGCAGTAAAGACGATTAAATGACCTCAGGTTTGTTACTAATAGCCTGACTCCGGCGTAGCCGCGCTAAGCTAATGTTATAAATATTAGAAACACATTCACGTGTTACTAATAGCCTGACTCCGGCGTATCTGTGCTAAGCTAATGTTATAAATATTAGGAACACATTCACGTGTTACTAATAGCCTGACTCCGGCGTATCTGTGCTAAGCTAATGTTATAAATATTAGGAACACATTCACGTGTTACTAATAGCCTGACTCCGGCGTATCTGTGCTAAGCTAACGTTATAAATATTAGGAACACATTCACGTGTTACTAATAGCCTGACTCCGGCGTATCTGTGCTAAGCTAATGTTATAAATATTAGGAACACATTCACGTGTTACTAATAGCCTGACTCCGGCGTATCTGTGCTAAGCTAACGTTATAAATATTAGAAACACATTCACGTGTTACTAATAGCCTGACTCCGGCGTAGCCGCGCTAAGCTAACGTTATAAATATTAGGAACACATTCACGTGTTACTAATAGCCTGACTCCGGCGTATCTGTGCTAAGCTAATGTTATAAATATTAGGAACACATTCACGTGTTACTAATAGCCTGACTCCGGCGTATCTGCGCTAAGCTAATGTTATAAATATTAGGAACACATTCACGTGTTACTAATAGCCTGACTCCGGTGTATCTGTGCTAAGCTAATGTTATAAATATTAGGAACACATTCACGTGTTACTAATAGCCTGACTCAGCGTAGTCGCTAAGCTAATGTTATAAATATTAGGAACACATTCACGTGTTACTAATAGCCTGACTCCGGCGTATCTGTGCTAAGCTAATGTTATAAATATTAGGAACACATTCACGTGTTACTAATAGCCTGACTCCGGCGTAGCCGCGCTAAGCTAATGTTATAAATATTAGGAACACATTCACGTGTTACTAATAGCCTGACTCCGGCGTAGCCGTGCTAAGCTAATGTTATAAATATTAGGAACACATTCACGTGTTACTAATAGCCTGACTCCGGCGTATCTGTGCTAAGCTAATGTTATAAATATTAGGAACACATTCACGTGTTACTAATAGCCTGACTCCGGCGTATCTGTGCTAAGCTAATGTTATAAATATTAGGAACACATTCACGTGTTACTAATAGCCTGACTCCGGCGTATCTGCGCTAAGCTAATGTTATAAATATTAGGAACACATTCACGTGTTACTAATAGCCTGACTCCGGCGTAGCCGTGCTAAGCTAATGTTATAAATATTAGAAACACATTCACGTGTTACTAATAGCCTGACTCCGGCGTAGCCGTGCTAAGCTAATGTTATAAATATTAGGAACACATTCACGTGTTACTAATAGCCTGACTCTGGCGTATCTGTGCTAAGCTAATGTTATAAATATTAGGAACACATTCACGTGTTACTAATAGCCTGACTCCGGCGTATCTGTGCTAAGCTAATGTTATAAATATTAGGAACACATTCACGTGTTACTAATAGCCTGACTCCGGCGTATCTGTGCTAAGCTAATGTTATAAATATTAGAAACACATTCACGTGTTACTAATAGCCTGACTCCGGCGTATCTGCGCTAAGCTAATGTTATAAATATTAGGAACACATTCACGTGTTACTAATAGCCTGACTCCGGCGTATCTGTGCTAAGCTAATATTATAAATATTAGAAACACATTCACGTGTTACTAATAGCCTGACTCCGGCGTATCTGCGCTAAGCTAATGTTATAAATATTAGGAACACATTCACGTGTTACTAATAGCCTGACTCTGGCGTATCTGCGCTAAGCTAATGTTATAAATATTAGGAACACATTCACGTGTTACTAATAGCCTGACTCCGGCGTAGCCGTGCTAAGCTAATGTTATAAATATTAGAAACACATTCACGTGTTACTAATAGCCTGACTCCGGCGTAGCCGTGCTAAGCTAATGTTATAAATATTAGGAACACATTCACGTGTTACTAATAGCCTGACTCCGGCGTATCTGTGCTAAGCTAATGTTATAAATATTAGGAACACATTCACGTGTTACTAATAGCCTGACTCCGGCGTATCTGTGCTAAGCTAATGTTATAAATATTAGAAACACATTCACGTGTTACTAATAGCCTGACTCCGGCGTATCTGCGCTAAGCTAATGTTATAAATATTAGGAACACATTCACGTGTTACTAATAGCCTGACTCCGGCGTATCTGTGCTAAGCTAATGTTATAAATATTAGAAACACATTCACGTGTTACTAATAGCCTGACTCCGGCGTATCTGTGCTAAGCTAATGTTATAAATATTAGGAACACATTCACGTGTTACTAATAGCCTGACTCCGGCGTATCTGTGCTAAGCTAATGTTATAAATATTAGAAACACATTCACGTGTTACTAATAGCCTGACTCCGGCGTATCTGTGCTAAGCTAATGTTATAAATATTAGAAACACATTCACGTGTTACTAATAGCCTGACTCCGGCGTATCTGTGCTAAGCTAATGTTATAAATATTAGGAACACATTCACGTGTTACTAATAGCCTGACTCCGGCGTATCTGTGCTAAGCTAATGTTATAAATATTAGGAACACATTCACTTGTTTGAATTGAATAAACTTTATTCTAATTCCTAATCTTGTTCAGTCTGTGTTTAAACATCCAGAGCAGATATTTACCTGTTGGTACGTGAGTGAAGCGATGGAGATCCTGGAAACAGAGAGAGAGGGTCAATGATCCTCTGATCAGTATTGATTGATCCTCTGATCAGTATTGATTGATCCTCACCTTGAAGTACTTCCACTCGCTGTGCTGGTTCTGATCACAGTGGGTGATGATGACGGCTGAGTTGTCACTTCCTCTGGTCAGACATTGATCGTACTGCATCAGCTGATTGGCTTGATTGATCCGGAACAACTAGACACAGACACATCATATAATGAGCTAATGGATATATATTAAACATATATCCAAATTCTGTCGAGAGACATTTAAGATAAAATGGCATTCAGAGGTGATAAGATATGTCGGTGTGAATATTCCAAAAAACACTGAAAACATTTTGTCTTTGAACTATGATCCTTTAATCACAAAAATTAAATCAGATTTATCTAGATGGAGTCTGCTACCCTATTTAAGTATTGCACAAAGAGTAGAGGTCATCAAAATTAATATATTACCCAGGCTTTTATATCTATTTCAGACCGTACCAATCGAAATCCCAGTCAGACAATTCCTGGAATTAGACAAAGTCTCAAGATTTATCTGGCAGGGAGGGAAACCTCGAATAAGATTTAAGACTCTTCAGTTACCAAAGGATAAAGGTGGACTCTCCCTCCCAAATTTGAGAAACTACTATAGAGCTGCGCAGGTAAGAACCCTGGTAGAGATATGTAACCCATCTTACATTGCAAAATGGAAAGAGATAGAATGCCAAATATCCAGTGACATTCAATTACAAGCTATAATAGGGGACAGCTCATTAGACAAACGTGAAAGAATGTAACCCTTGGATAAAAACATCATTAAAAATTTGTTTCAGATGATCAGAGAACATCAAACTAAGGAACCATTTCAATTATTAACATGGATATTTTACGAATCAAACTTCTTACCTAATAAAATGGACACAACATTTAAAAGATGGTCAGAAAGAGGGCTGGTAAAACAGTGATTTCTATACTAACGGGCAGTTTAGGAGCAGTTTTTACAACTCAGACATTATTCTGAAAAAACGATAAGGAAGGAAGAGTTAGATTAAACTAATTCAGGCATTCTGAAGATCTTTTTAAGGGCTTACAAGTCGGATTCAGGTTGTAAAAACATTTCTAATTTATATCATGAAATATGTGAGCTATACGGGGAGAGTACAATCTATATAAAGGAAAAATGGGAAAAGGAAGGAAATTTTTTATTAAACTTGGAAACATGGGAACAACTGAATGAACAACAATGGAAGAGTACGTCAGCCCTGTCCTGGAGGGAAAAACCTCATCAGATTTTTTTAAAACCCCTGCACAAAATACATTCTTAAATAAAAACACTGCATGTTGGAGGTCCTGTGGGGAAGAAAAAGCAAATCATTATCATGTCTTTTGGCATTGCCCGTTGCTTCTGAACTACTGGACAGAAATTAAAAATAATATGGAAACGGTGCTTAAAGTGTAAATTCCCTTTGATTTTGTAACACTATACCTAGGTCTGAGACCAAACTCTGTTCTGGGTTTCCCAAATAAATATATGTTCAGTATCTTATTGATTGCCAGTAAGAAAGCCCTCACGAGAAAATGGATGTCAACGGATGAAGGATTGGATAGCAGTAATTCATGACATTTTTGCCATGGAAAAGCTTACTTTTGCTCTAAGGTTAGAACAAGAGAAGTTTAAAAGTTGCTGGACATCCTGGATGAAACATGTAATCACAGTTAGATCTGACTTGTCATGGTCATAAGGTTAGAACTGCCCCTCCCCCCTCTGTAACCTGTGTTCAGCTGCTCAGTTGTTTTTTGTATATAGTTCATTTGGAATAGTCCAACTTCTTTGCATTAAGAGCACATATTAGCAGCTGGATCCCTCTCTTAACCTCTCTCTAAATATGTAAACATGTAATTACCCAAATATATGGGCATGTAAATATGCTTAGGGTTAGCAGACTTGGGTGACCACTCATACAATTTTTTTTTTCCTCTCTCTCTCACTCTTCTATTTAATTATTTAACTATTTATCTATTTTACAATTATTTCAATCAAAGATTTTGTTTTATTTACTTTTTTATTTATTTTTACTCTGACCCTTTCTCATCATTTATATTCTTCCTCATTTTTTAATTTTACTCTATAATCAGCAGTAAGGGTTGAGGGTGGAAACACCCCTTTTAAGTTAATTCCTTCTTCCCGTACCACCAATGCTATCTCGGTGTACGTCAGGGGTCACACCCTGATTGTTTTATTTTTACTTGAACTCTATTTTTACAGGAACTTTCTATCACCTGGGATTGAGGAAATGGAAAAACAGAAAAAAGTGTTTACATGACGTGCTGTAATGACCTGTTATGATTTTGTTCTAAATAAAAACTTGAATGAAAAAAAAAATTATATCTAAATTCTGGTGTGAAAGACAGGTTCAAATACCTAAAGTGACTTCAGTTTATTCCCACTAATTGTTCCTGTTAATGTAACTGGACCTGGATTCTGTTTTTATGAGTCACATGTTTTGTAAAAGTCCCTGTTAGTGGGTCAAAAGGATTATCTTAGCTGTACTACCACCAAACTAAAGCTGCTTCAGAATAAGAGAAAGAACTCCAGTCGTCTTAAAGTGAAGAAATGAGAGACAATAAACTGTTTTTCTAATCAGGACCAGGACCACATGGACTGAGCAGGACTGCAGGAGTCCAGACAGACTCCCAGTGTTTCATTACCTGGTTCCCCCCCATCCGGTGGCACGGTCCGATCTCCACGTTGCCTCCGTTGGTATGACCCATGCTGTCAATGCAGTAATTGGTCTCAAAGCCTCGAATCTACATACACACACGTTAGCATCACTGGTGTGTAATAACCATGTTAATAAACATAATAACCATGATAATAACATGCTTACCTCCCCCCATTCCACATTCTTAGGAGGCAGAGGGTAGTGCAGTGGAATGTCGTACGCTATTTCCTCCATGAACCACTTGAAGCTCTTACATCGATGCTCCTCCCTGACAGAAAAAAAAAAGACAAAAACATGGACAGTTCACTGTCCATCTGATAAAACCTTGAACTTTAAAACCAGAGGAAGGACATGAAATGTTGAGAATCACAGGACACATAGAGACAGACAACCACTCACACTCACATTCACACCTACGGTCAATTTAAATTAACCATTAACCTAATCCCCATGCATGTTTTTGGATGGTGGGAGGAAGCCGGAGTACCAGAGAGAACCCACACAGACATGAGGAGAACATGCAAACTACATACAGAAAGGTCCCGGGATTCGAACCCGGTACCTTCTTGCTGTGAGGCGACAGTGCTAACCACCAGACCACCGTGCCACCTGGATGGAAATTCAACAAATATAATGAAAATACTTTATTCCTTCTGTTATTATTATTGCTATTATTATTATTATTATTATTATTATTATTATTAATGAATGACACTTTTTAATTGTCTGTTCCTCTACATCATCACACATCTATTTATCATCTATGTTACTTTACTGCTATTTATCTTTTA
Organism: Synanceia verrucosa; assembly: GCA_029721515.1. Lineage (NCBI taxonomy): Eukaryota > Metazoa > Chordata > Actinopteri > Perciformes > Synanceiidae > Synanceia > Synanceia verrucosa. The sequence continues at coordinate 27,897,668 of CM056555.1, read as the reverse complement.
CTCTATTCACTTATTAAGGTTTTTTTTTTTGATGGGTTGATCTGCGAATGAATCAATAAAGTTTTTTCATCTAATCATCTTAGTCTCCTTACTCTCATGTTTACTGATGCCACTTCTTCTTATTTTTGATAAAAGTCCTTATTGTGATGTTGCTGCTGGAACTTTGATTAAAATATTATCTGATTTTTGAAATTCTGTTCAACCAACTGTCCACTTATTCTAGCTGACGACATATTGTCTTTGTCTATTCTAGCTGTGAAGAAGACATAGGAGCATTAAAACACACAGTTTGCACAATGAAAGGCTGCAAGTGTTTGCTTTAAATCAGCAGTCACTACTGAGGTGAGTGACAAGCAATAAAAGAAATTCAGGGACTGATCAGGAACAAAAACAGTGTTTTGTTGTTCATCATACCTGAAGCGTTTGAGCTCACTGATGTCTCCGTAGGCCAGAGTCAGAGTCTCAGGACGACTGGCGTAGAAGTAGTCCTTATACTCATCCCACCAAACCTCCACCACACGAACGTAGTTCTGCACAAATTATACTTCATTAAATAGAGTAAAGCTACAACATACAGCTGTAATAACCAGTGTAATAGTCGCTACACTGGTTCACAAACCTCAAAAAAATAGAGGAATAAACACAACAAATAATTATGATTATAATAATAACAACTAGAAAAGCCCTCAGACAGCGCAGACCTCGCAGGGCAGCGACTTTGTATTTAATGTTACCCCCGCTGCCAAGGAGGTTATGTTTTCACCAGGGCTTGTTTGCTTGTTTGTTGGTTGGTTGGCAAAGTAACTAAAAAAAATTATGGACAGTATTTGACGTAATTTTCAGGATTGGCCAGAAGTGGCCTAACTTAAAACCGAATAATTTTTGGTGGTGCCACTGCATCAGGTCCGATCACCACCAAAAATTAATCAGTTTGAAGTTATGCCACTTCAGACAAATCCTGAAAATTTCGTCAAAATCCATCCACAACTTTTTGAGTTATTTTGCAAACCAACAAACAAACAAACAAACCAGTGACAACATAACCTCCTTGGCAGAGGTAATAATCATCATCATAACACTAGTTATAACAATTAAAACTATTTATTTGGGTGGATCACTTTCACAAAGATCTGTAAAACACCAATCAACGTCATATTAATAAACTTAATCACTTTATTTCCTGGTTCGGATCTTTACAGTTTATCCAGTTCTGTGTAGCTGCAGCTGTAAACCTGATCAGTGATCAGCTCCTGACAAACAGGTAGAGCAGGTCCAGGTGCTTTGTATTGTGCAGATATGAGGCTTGTGCATGCTCACACAGCTTGATTAATGTGATGTTATAGTTACTCTGCATCACTGCAGGCTCTACCTTCAGGGTGGGAGAGGATCCTACATGTGCAGGTGGAGGGTTGCCCTGCCACCCCTGCAGTCTGTAGATGTGTCCGACTCGAGAGCAGGGCACAAAGAGCAGCTGGCCGCCACACTGCCAGATCTGCAGAAACACAGGTAACCAAGGTGAATATGACACAGGCTTTAATGGTGCTCAGCCTCAGTGTGCATCACCTGGTCTCGTCTACCTTGTATGATATTTCAAAATTCTCTCCTCCCCATATCTGCAGTCCTGGATCATACAGACCCAGCTCAAAGAAGAAGTCTCTCTCTATAGCGAAGAGGCCGCCGGCCATGGCTGGAGACCTGCAGGGATAAAGACAGAAACCTGATAATCACCACCAGCTACCACTCATCGGACTGAAGTTAGTGCAAGCAAAGTGGAGGAAAGAAAAGATGAAGATGAATGAAAAGTGATGGGGAAGGAGAGGGTGATGGTGCCCCAGACCGAACCAGACTGACACCAGAAGCTCCTGTAGACCCCACAGAACAAGATCCTCTAGAACCAGACCCACTGAAAGAACAGCTTCCCTCTCAGACTCCAACAGGTCAGATAGTTTAGTTAGATAGGATGTGCAGTGCAGGTTAAACTGGATCACACACTCACCGACCACTTCATTAGGTTCAACTGCTCAGGAAAATAAAAGAGTGTGTAAACATGATGTAGAGGAGCTGAGCATCAGAACGAGGAAGACAAATGATTTTAAACCTCAGCATCATGGATGATCAGCTGACAGATCAGCAAAGTTTAATTTTTGACAATCAATCAAATCTCCTGCCCAGAACCTTTAACCATTTAAAGGACAGAAAAACAAGAGAAACCAAGAATTCTGACCCCAGGACCAGCTAAGGGACCTAATGAAGTGGCCGGTGAAGGTTTTCCAAATGCATATTTTCACCTTTCTGATTTAAGGGTTTTAGCAGGTTAACAGATGTCCAGTGAAACCATCATTATTATTGTTATTATTACTACTACTATTATTACTGATTGTTATTATCAGTGTTATTGTTACTATTATTATTAATAATATTATTATTATTGGTAGTAGTTATATTACTATTATTATTACTATCATCATCATTACTGGAGTTAGTATTTTTATTATTAATATTATTATTAGCATGATCATTATTACTGTCATGATAATTGTTATTAATAATATTATTATTGGTAGTATTAGTATTGCTATTATTAATATATTATCAGAATTATTATTGTCATCATCATCACACAGCCCTCTCTGGGTTCACTCTGCAGACCCTAACCCCCGCTGGTTTTTTCAGTACCTATACGGCTCAGTCTGGGTCTTTCTCTGTTTTTTCTCAGCGTCTCCCAGAGGAATTCTCTTCCAGAGCATGCTCCAGTCCCAGGCTCCTCTAGCGAAGCCGTCCTTGTCTCCTCCACCCTGGGGCTCCACGTTGAACTTCTGGCCGTGGATGGAGTCGACCAGAGGCACCGTACACACCGTTCTGACGGGGTGGGGGTGGGGTATGCATGACAGATACATGGGGGAGTACAGGAAGGAAACAACAACAGACAGACAGCGGTGCCGGTGGGTGGAGGACAGGACGGGACAGGTGGGGTGAAGGGATGGGAGGTGGAGACACAAACACAACAGGATGAATGTTAGCATGCTGGCTGTGGTGGAGGTACCGGTAGGGCTGGGTGGTGTGCTCTCTCTTGGCCTTCTCTCTCTGGCTCAATGGGACTCTCTTCCAGAGCAGGCTCCAGTCCCAGGCTCCTCTAGCCAGGCCGTCCTCATCTCCACCCTGCTGGGGCTCCATACTGTACTCATTACCATCAATGTAGTCTATCAGCGGCACTGTGCAAGCTGTCCTACACACACACACACAAACACACATCAGTCCAACACTGCACACTTCCTGCCCTTAATGCTGCACAGGTGAGCTGATCACACAGGTGCTGTGACCAACTGAAACATACTGAACACACCAGCAGCTCATCACAACACTGTGAATACATGAGGAATACCTGACAGTACCATCGACTCAATTATCATAAACTGTTCACTAGCTGTGTGTATGCTAGCACTGTTCACTAGCTGTGTGTACGCTAACACTGTTCACTAGCTGTGTGTACGCTAACACTGTTCACTAGCTGTGTGTATGCCAACACTGTTCACTAGCTGTGTGTATGCTATCACTAGCTGTGTGTATGCCAACACTGTTCACTAGCTGTGTGTATGCTATCACTAGCTGTGTGTATGCTAACACTGTTCACTAGCTGTGTGTATGCTATCACTAGCTGTGTGTATGCTATCACTGTTCACTAGCTGTGTGTATGCTAACACTGTTCACTAGCTGTGTGTATGCCAACACTGTTCACTAGCTGTGTGTATGCTATCACTAGCTGTGTGTATGCTAACACTGTTCACTAGCTGTGTGTATGCTATCACTAGCTGTGTGTATGCTAACACTGTTCACTAGCTGTGTGTATGCTAGCACTGTTCACTAGGTGTGTGTACGCTAACACTGTTCACTAGCTGTGTGTACGCTAACACTGTTCACTAGCTGTGTGTATGCTAACACTGTTCACTAGCTGTGTTTACGCCAACACTGTTCACTAGCTGTGTGTATGCCAACACTGTTCACTAGCTGTGTGTATGCTATCACTAGCTGTGTGTATGCTAACACTGTTCACTAGCTGTGTGTATGCTATCACTAGCTGTGTGTATGCTAACACTGTTCACTAGCTGTGTGTATGCTAACACTGTTCACTAGCTGTGTGTACGCCAACACTGTTCACTAGCTGTGTGTATGCTATCACTAGCTGTGTGTATGCCAACACTGTTCACTAGCTGTGTGTATGCTATCACTAGCTGTGTGTATGCCAACACTGTTCACTAGCTGTGTGTATGCTATCACTAGCTGTGTGTATGCTAACACTGTTCACTAGGTGTGTGTATGCTATCACTATCTGTGTGTATGGTAAAACTTACAATAACTGGAATATCAATGTGTTGACCATTTGTCTGAAGTACCAAAGTACCAGTGTTGTGCTGCCTGTCATATGGTGACAGTGAAGGATTGATCTGACAGCCCAGTGTTTCAGACTGAACCTGCTGCAGGACGTCCTGTCACACAGCAGCATTAAACAGCAGAGTTCCCTCTGGTGGGATTTACTGTTTTCATGGTGCATGGTTTAAACATAAAGCTGAGAGCAGAGTGAAACACCTGGAGCACCTGATGGAGACATCCCATAAATACCCTATCACTGGATCAGGACAGGCAGTGATAAGTGAGCCTGTGGATGGGCAGAAGAATAAAGTGCACAGATCCAACAGGACAGCTGCAGTAGTTTCCTGTTTCCTGTTGAAGCACACATACTGTCTACCACAATATAATACAATTCAATAATAATATAATACACACCTGTATGTAAAAAGAGAGTTTATAAATAAAGAACAAATCTTAAAAAGTCATGGCTGTGTGTGTGTTACCTGTCTTTTGAAATAGGAGCTACCAGTGGAGCGTACCAGTTGATTCCAACCTCACAATGAGCGTCCAGGTAGATCAGCACCTGCAGAACAAACACATGAGCATCAATGTACCCAAGAAGAAACAGTAAACCTGACCACTGATCAGCAGCAGCTGCAGCATTAAAGCAGCTCATCAAACTTTATTTATACACATTCTTTTAGTGTCTGGAGAGCCAGGCAGAGGTGGACACAGATGTTTTCAGAATAATGACAATACATCAACGTGTAGATGTCAAGTCATAACACATATTTTTATCTGCTGCTTTTATTTTGGTTCTTTAACGCTCCCTTGCTAGCAGCTTCCTGCTGCAGTCACAGAGAACGACAGCAATACGCTTCTGAATGGTTTGTTTTATTTTGAAATACTAATGCTAATTCTAGTGCAGCTAATCGATCAGACAGTCATTGATAAGACGATCTGAAGAACTGATGGAGATGATCAGTAAGAGTGTTTTAAGCAAACAATAAATACTATAACCATGGTCTGGTAGGAAGCCAGACCACCAGGGTACCTGTCCCTTGGTGGCTTTCTGGGCTCCTATACTCCTGGCCTGGATCAGTCCTTCTCTCTTCTCGTTCCTGAACAGTTTTACCAGACCGTTAAACATCTTGATGTACTCCTCCAGACGCTCCTTCAGGTGGACTACAAACAAACATAGTAATGAAACACCGGACAGTTTTCCATCAATAGATCTAATAAAATGAGTCTGTTACATCACAGATATCCAGAGGTACTTCCTGTGAGGAGAGTGGACACACCTTTGCTGCTGAAGTCATCGATCATGACGATCTCAGCCAGGTATTTCCTGGGAGTCCTCTTGATGACACTGTGGACGGTTCTCATCAGCGTCGACCAGCCCTCGTTATGGAAGACGATGACCACACTGGAGGTCATCAGTCTGTCATCATAATGCCAGTATTTACACCTGTGGAGCAGGGAGAGCAACCAGATCAGCCACAGTCACATAAACTACACATTAACACATTAATACAGTATACTGTCACTGTTTTTTTATTCAATGAGACATAATAATTAAGGCTGTCAACGTTAATCATGATTGAAGTCAAAGCATAACACATAATTCTCTTTTAATCTGGTGCTTTTATTTTGGTGCTTTGATGCTCCCTCACTAGCAGCTTCCTGCTTCCTGTCATGGAGAAGAACCACAGCAATACTGGTCAGAAGGGTTGGTTTTATTCTGAAAACTCATCAAACCTAATATGGACCTTGTGTTAAAACTGATGAAAAAGTATCTGAAAACTGCTGTAAATGAAAAGGAATTAATAAGCCTTATTATTATTATTATCATCAATAATAATAATAATAATATTATAAAGCCTACAGTGGGATAAGAGAATCTTTAAAATGACAAAATCTTGAATGACACTGAAGGACACTTGTTGCAGCGCTGAGCTGTTCTCCATAGAAATCTAAAAAAAATAAACAAATAATAAATAATAAAATTGGGGGCTTCCCAACAGACACACCACTGCTTAAACCTTCCAGCCCGACACAGCAGACTATCAGAGTCTGCACAGAAGGAGCCACTTCAGCCCTGCAGAACACAGGTCCAGGAAGGCAGCTACCTGTGAACAGCACACCTGTGACTGGACACACAGAGAAGAGCACTGAGGATGTCACTGTGGTGAACCCCATCACCACACAGCTGAGGCTGAGCTTTCCACCATCAGGTCATCTCTGCACAGAAAATTAAAAAACACATCTGTGATGCCAGGGACACCAGACTCATGTGGCATCCAGGCCCTAACTGGCTACAAGACCACACCACTGGTCAGCGATAGTGATCCCCATACAGGGTTTGAACCCTCCTCCCCCCTGAGGAGCAGGTACTACATCTGGACACAGCTGAGGAGAGGAGGACCCGCTCCAGAGCCACCCTACCTAAGGCTGCAGACGACATACCGGTGCTCAGGGTCTGTGCTATCCAGCTGGCTGATGTCCTCAAGGACATCTTCAACATCTCCCCGAGCCAGGCTTCAAAAAGATCACCATCATCCCAGGACCAAAGATGTCCAGGGCAACATGTCTCAATGATCCTACCGCCCCGTGGAACTGACTCCCATCATGACTTATACTTTGTTGCTCTGCCTCTTTTGTTCTGTGAACATTTTCATTATCACTGGTTGCACATGGTGTACACTGCACTTTACTCTCCATACCTCAGTAGCTCTGCTTAGTTTATTCTAGTTCTAGTCAGTAGCTCTGTCCAGCTGTCTTCTTCAGTAGTTCTGCTCAGTAGCTCTCTTTATGTTAAGTTTCTTCTTTGTTGTGTTGATGTCTTCCTGTTGATCTGCTTTTGAATAACTGCTGTCACTCAGCACCTTGGACCCTGAGAAAAGACATTTCGTTCCTGTGTCCCTGCAGAAATGACAATAAAGAACTCGAACTTGGACTAGTGGGTCATGACTGACAGGGATTATTTCAGTCTGATTTCAGTAGTCATCTGCTCCTGGGTTTCCTTCACCTCATGACATTTTATTGTCTGAAATGAACCAGCTGTCAGTCTGCAGGAGGAAGTTCCTTTAGTCTGGATGTGAATGTTTGATAAATCAAAGATAAAGGGACTCAGAGGTGAGATGACATTACATGTTGATGTACAGGATCGACAGTCTGTCAGACTGAAGGAGCTACACCTCACTGGTCAACCATCAGGAAGTCCTGTTAAACAGGTACAGGTGAGAAAGCACCAAAGATCAGTCAGACCACATTCTTCTAGGATACACAATGAGGTGACTGTTCGTGTGCAGAGATCTGAATCACTGATGTACTGAAACAAGGGCACCTTTTTTAGCATTTAAATCTCTTATTAACCATCCTTTGCACAAGGTGCAGATTACATATGATGAGTTTTTCAAAATAAAACCAAACATTCAGAAGCTGCTAGTACTGGTCGAAGCACCAAACTAAAAGCACCAGATTTAAAAATCTTACAGGCTACAGTTTGATTTTAATCTAATCCTGGGTAAAGTTATAGTTGGTGATGTTAGAGAGCTAGCAAGATTTAAAGTGGCACCTCCTCTGAACCTCCTCTAAGCTCCTCCCCCTCAACCCCTCCCATCAGTGCTCTGTCTAAACCACGCCCCCTCTCCTGCTAACTATATTTCTACAGAGGAATGTGCTGGATATTTCCGGCAACAGTGAAACGTGATGCAAGACATGAAGTGAATGCATCTGATTCTTTCCATTTGGACAGAGTGTCAGTTGATTGGTCAGAGTTCTTCCAGTCCTGTAGCTGCCACAGGTCTGATTCGTTTCCTTCCTTTTTCTGAACACATCATGTATTGATGCTGTCAGGGTGGAAGGAGCATTTCAGCCAGTAGAACAGAAAGTGTTTCTGAACAGAATGACAGACTATAGCTTTAACACTGACTTAAACTCTACTGTATATAATGTGTTCAGGGAAATAAACGAATGCAGAGTGATATAAATCATCCTAGTTTGCTTTCTTTCACAAGACACAGTGAAAGACAACATGTCATGACATGTTATGATTCAGTTTTGAAATGTTGAGATGCTAATCATCAGAGTGGGTGAAGCTGGCAGCAGACCTGAGGTCAGTGTAATCAGCACTACTCACTCTTCATGGCGTAAATCACTGATGGTCCGGTCCAGAGAGATCATGTCACTGGCCACCATGTTGAAGCCAAACTCCTTGATGGAGGCCTGGATGGACTCTTTGTACTCTGGACCCAGGACAAAGGGCTTGGCCCCCTCTCCAGGACCCCCAGGGACCCCTGGAGGCTCAGGTTCCTTGGGCTCAAAGTTTCCCAGGACACCTTGCTTCAGGATGGGGCTGGTATAGGCTTGAGAATGAGGTTTGAAGGTCACGTACTGCTGCTGGATCACCTGCTTCTGGTTGGGCAGCTGGTCTGGTTTCTGGGGCTGGTTGTCCCCTACTGGAGTACAGTAAACATCCCATAAATACGACTTACATCAGGTCCTGAGTGTATCAGTGTCAGGAAGTACATTAGACAGGAAGTGTGTCGCACCGTGTTTGATCCTGATGGCGTTCAGGTCCACCTCCACTCCTTCCACATGAGGCCAGGGAACCACCGGCTTGAAAAGGGCAGCTAGCTCTGCTCTGGGCAGCTCAGCCTCATCCTGGAGGGACGACAGGTCACGTACATTATAACATAATAAAGAGAGGTTTATATGCATCATATACATACTAAAGAGAGATTTATAGTCATTATATACATAATATACATTATACATTTGCCGACCACAGTTCGTGCGCTTGAGGCACTGTGTATCTGACACAGTGGTCAGCAACACAGGGGCCCCACAAGGGACTGTCCTCTCTCCTTTCCTCTTCACCCTTTACACCACGGACTTCAACTACCAGACAGAGTCTTGCCATCTTCAGAAGTTTTCTGACGACTCTGCTGTAGTTGGTTGTATCAGCAAGGGTGAGGAGGCTGAGTACAGAGCTGTGGTGGACAACTTTGTCTCATGGTGTGAGTTAAACCACCTGCAGCTCAACACAACTAAGACCAAAGAGCTGGTGGTGGACTTGAGGAAAACCAGGACACCTGTGACCCCAGTTTCCATCCTGGGACATAATGTGGACATTGTTGAACACTATAAATATCTGGGAGTGTTCATAGACAATAAACTGGACTGGACTAAAAACACTGAAGTCCTTTACAAGAAGGGACAGAGCCGCCTCTACTTCCTGAGGAGGCTCCGCTCCTTCAGCATCTGCCGGACTATGCTGAAAATGTTTTACGAGTCTGTGGTGGCCAGTGCTGTTCTGTTTGCTGTGGTGTGCTGGGGCAGCAGACTGAGAGCAGCCGATGCCAACAGACTCGACAAACTGATTAGGAAGGCCAGTGATGTTGTGGGGATGGAGCTGGACACTCTGACAGCAGTGTCTGACAGGAGGATGCTGTCTAAACTGAGGGTGATACTGCAGCATGCCTCCCACCCTCTCCACAACACTCTGGTCAGGAGCTCCTTCAGCAAGAGACTCATTGCTCCTAAATGCACCACTGAGCGCCACAGGAAGTCATTCTTACCTGTGGCCAAACTGTATAACTCCTCCCTCTGACTGAATATAGTGCAGTGTAAATATCCATTTCATTTTATCATGTAAATATCCATTTCATCATGTAAATATCCATTTCATCATGTAAATACCCATTTCATCATGTAAATATCCATTTCATCATGTAAATACCCATTTCATTTCATTTCATTTCATCTTGTGCAGTTAGTATTTATTTTTTCTTTATTATGTGCAGTTAGTATTTATCTTTATCTTTATTATTTACTGTTTACTTTCATATTTGATTTTATTTATTTGTATTTTAGTGTCTACTTTTGCCTGTTTTAGAGTTTACTTATATTTCTATTTTATCTCGTTTCCACTGCTGTGTGCTCTCCTTTTTTTGCACTGGAACGAAAACAATTTCCCCTCGGGGATTAATAAAGTATTCTGATTCTGATTCTGATTCTGATAAAGAGAGGTTTATATGCATTATATACATAATAAAGAGAGGTTTATATGCATTATATGCATAATAAAGAGAGATTTATAGTCATTATATACATAATAAAGAGAGATTTATATGCATTATATGCATACTAAAGAGAGATTTATAGTCATTATATACATAATAAAGAGAGGTTTATATGCATTATATGCATACTAAAGAGAGATTTATAGTCATTATATACATAATAAAGAGAGGTTTATATGTATCATATACATAATAAAGAGAGGTTTACATGTATTATATACATAATAAAGAGAGGTTTATATGCATTATATTGATAATAAAGAGAGGTTTGTATAATTATATAGATTATAGTTTCATATGTTATATAGAGAATAATGAGGGTTTTATACATTATATGTAGTATATGTTGTATATGTTGTATAGAGTCAGATCACAGTACTAATATTACATCAGAATAAGTGACTGAGTGAAGTTTACCAGTACTTGACTGTCCATAAAGGTATGCTGAAGTGACATTCATACGGATTAATATTTACAGGACGATGAAACATTAACCAGCAGAGCGAGGTGTGTAGTAATCAATATCTGGGCTAGTTACAGGAGGTGGTGTGTAAACTAATTATTATTTACATACAGTGTAAATATGGCCTCATGTATCCTGGATAGAGTGGCTGGTGTTGTACTCTATTAAAGCTAGGGTTAGTAATGTTGAGGAGTTAGCATAGCAGAAGCTAGCAACATTAGCCCCACAGTTCTATAAATCAGGACTACTGTCTACTCTGGAAACGCATATCATATTTTACTTAAAAGTGACCACCTTCCTGTCATCACACATTATGAAGTGCATCCTGCATATCTTAATTAATTAATATATCAACATTTACATTTCATTACAGCCAGTCCTAGAAACAACTCAAAATATATAATCCTGTGAAAACCACAAAAATACATCACTGCTCAGTTAAATATTGATGTGAGAGACTGTTAGAAACTGTTCAGAAAGTGATTGATTACTGACAGAAAAGGATTGATGAGAAAGTATATAAATGTTGTACATGTGCATTTACATTTATTATTTGGTATGAAACATCACTGATGCTTCTGAATAATTCTCTTTATTCCACCAGCTGATCCATTTATGTTGTTTATTTCACTTGGTTTGTTGTTTATTTATACATTTATTCTTTGTTTACTGATCTATATTGGTCATTCGTCCTTCCTGTAGAGATCTATTCGTTTGTTGATCTCCATTAGTTATTAGTCCTGTTCAGATCTATTTGTTTACTTCCTTACCTTATTTTCCTCCTTATTGTTGCATATTATCAATTTACTGTACTAGTTTAGTGATGTCACAGGTTCTTATGTTTATATACAGTAGGTCCTTATTGCTCTATGGAACACCAAACACTATAAATGTTACCTGATCTGATGTTATCTCCTCCACCCTACCTGTGGTGTCATACCTGCAGCACTTTCTAGTAACATCTTTCTATATACCTGCTCAGATACAGACAGTGCTGTGTACACTCATCATGCTTTGAAGCATTTTTCAGGGACCTGCTCTCAGAGAATGGCATGTGCCAAAGTGATAGGAAGTGTTTGCAGGTAGCGGGGCATTTATCAAAGGCACACCTGAGCCATAGACTGCACCTGATCTCAGGTGAACTACTGACATTTCACAGCAGTTTCATGACAGCACCATGGTGACAGAGGCGGATGTGTGTCCGGTGTGATTTAGGAATGTTAAGTTAGCGCTAGCATGTGGCTACAGGAGCTAGTATATGACTAGCATATTGATACAGGTGCTATCACTTAGCTGTAACGTTTATTCACCACATAAGCAGAAAGTAAAAGGCGGCTAGCATTAGCTGCTAGCTAGGAACAAATCTCCATGACAACCGACGTGGGTTAGCGGAGTTAATAGCGCTAGCCAAACAGCTAGCCTAACAACTAGCTACACAGCTAGCCTACCAGCTGAATGAAAGCTAACACACAGTCTGCTGCTACCGACCTTCTGTCAGTCAAGTCATCCTGGGTCCGCACAGTTTACCTGTTCCCTGTACTGTACCTGTGTGGCTCTCAGGTGTGTGGGCTTATGTTAGCAGTGGAGGTTGGGAGATGCAGCTCCCTCTGGGACACTGAGGTTTGCCGGACCGTCTACTCACCTGTTTTTCAAAAGGGTTTTCGTCGTTGGGTTTAGGCGACAGCGACGACCAGAGTACCACCAGACCCAGAAAAGTCCCGACGACGAGCAAACTCCGGAGAATAAATCCTATTTTCAGCCTCATTTTGATGACTAAGCTAGGTTAGCTGCTAAAGCTCCTAGCAGGGGCTAACCGGCTGGCAGGATGGGCCAGCTGGCGACGAGCTGCTCGGCTGACGTTGCAAGTTTGAAGCCGGTCGACAGGCGGTGGTGCTTCTCTCTCAGGTGTTTTTTATCCCACTAGGCTGGAGGAAACAGATCCTTTCTGGGTCTTATCCTGCAGGTTGACAGCTGCTCTGAGATCTGCTCTGTCCGTCCACAGCATTAAATACCTGTCTGCCCTCACAGCAGCAGCACCCAGCCTCACCTCTGTCCTTCTCTGATATTCACAGCATGTCTGCTAACATCCACAGTTCAAACCTTGTCTGACGAGCTTCAGCTGCCTCACTGCTGGAGTCCGGATATTAAATATTTACAGGTGTGGGAGGAGAAACAGGTGTCTGTCTGGTTTTTCAAACGGTTGTAAAAGGTGAGGAGGTGCGGTTAGTTAACAGTAATAACAGGAGGGTGTCTCTTTGTTCCAACAACCACACACCAACGAGCTTTCTAACAACTGGAATAAACACAGATTAATGTGACATAAAGGAATATATGGAGTGTATCCTGGTGTGAGCAGGTAATTTAATAAAACCCAGCTTTCACAAAGTCAACAAATCAGGTGTATTCTGCTTCTTTGACCTGATGACTGAGAATCCTCCTGGACTGCTAATAAATGATTTTTCACTTAAATGAATAATCATTTATTAGCAAAGGTCATTTATTTATTAGATAAATGTGATGTCCACACACTGTGCTCAGGTCAGGAGGTCATGTCATGCATCATTTATGGATATTTACATAGAGACACCATACTATAATATTTACAGTATAACACATAGAGTTAAGAGTCTGAATCAGCTGTGAGGGCCAAACACTATTTAGATCCTGCTGGATAAATATTCAGAATAAGCAGAGAGTGTACAGCAGGAGTTATCTTCAGTGTGTTTTGATGTAAGAACGTTGTAGTGACGTATTAACTTGTTCACAAGGGGATTCAGTATTAGTGAAATTGTGTCTGAAGTGGATGGAGGCCTTCCCGTCCTCCTATGTGTGCTCCAGGTATTGGGTGAGCAGGGAAGGCAGAGGGAGCTGGGGCAGCAGCTTCAGTCTGGATCCACCGATCAGGCTCCTGATCTGGATACGACACAGCTGGCACAGACTCCGCGGAGAAACTGGAAGTAGAAAGTTGTTGTTGTGACACAGCCCAGCCTGAATGCTCAGTGTTTCTAATGAGAATCGCTGCAGCAGATATTAATATTAAAGCACCTTCAAATGTCAGCAGCAGCTGTCGTGTTTTCCCTCCAGGAGGTGCTAGCTCCACAGGCCGCTGGTTGTTAGCATCTCTGATGTTGACATCAGCGCCATAGTCCAACAACACCATCGCCTGGGCCACACTGTCCTGTCTGACGGTGGCGTGCAGAGGACTGTCGCCTCCTCTGCCTGCGTTAACATTAGCTCCTACAGGGGACACAACAGGAAAGAGAGATTTCAGATGGGATAGAGCACGAGATCTGACAAACATCAGAGGAGTGGATCTCAGTCTGGGGTCCATGTGAAGACCAACTGGTGATAAGGGTCACTAACCCCAAATACAGGAAGCTGAAAACTAACAGGTCCTGAAGGCTGACCTGAATGAAGTAATGAAGAACAACTGACAGAGGAAAACTTCCAGATTAGTAATATCTTAATTAAAAATCTGCTCAAGCTGCATAATGATTACTTTAATTTGTTACAATAAGAACAAACAACAATCACAGCTGTTGGATCTTGGGCTCTCATCAGTGTTTCCAGCCAGGGGGATCTAGGACAAGAGTTAGTGTGTGTGTGTGTGTGTGTGTAAATATATATATATATATATATATACATATATATATATATATATATATACATATATACTTCAGTGCAGGTAACACAGGTGTGCTGCAGGAAATGAAGATACTCACCTCTGTGCAGCAGAACCTTTGAGCAGGCAGTGTGTCTGTGTAGACAGCTCAGGTAGAGAGGAGAGCCCAGGTGGGACACCTGGTCTGGATCTGCTCCATGAGACAGCAGGGACTCCACACACTGGTTGTTACCTGCACACACAGTGAGGAAGAGTTTACCTGAACAGTGAGGAAGACTTTACCTGAGCAGTGAGGAAGACTTTACCTGAGCAGTGAGGAAGAGTTTACCTGAGCAGTGAGGAAGAGTTATCTGAGCAGTAAGGAAGAGTTATCTGAGCAGTGAGGAAGACTTTACCTGAGCAGTGAGGAAGAGTTTACCTGAGCAGTGAGGAAGACTTTACCTGAGCAGTGAGGAAGACTTTACCTGAGCAGTGAGGAAGAGTTTACCTGCACAGTGAGGAAGACTTTACCTGAGCAGTGAGGAAGAGTTTACCTGCACAGTGAGGAAGACTTTACCTGAGCAGTGAGGAAGAGTTTACCTGAGCAGTGAGGAAGACTTTACCTGAGCAGTGAGGAAGACTTTACCTGAGCAGTGAGGAAGAGTTTACCTGAGCTGTGAGGAAGACTTTACCTGAGCTGTGAGGAAGACTTTACCTGAGCAGTGAGGAAGAGTTTACCTGAGCAGTGAGGAAGAGTTTACCTGAGCAGTGAGGAAGAGTTTACCTGCGCAGTGAGGAAGAGTTTACCTGCGCAGTGAGGAAGACTTTACCTGAGCAGTGAGGAAGAGTTTACCTGCGCAGTGAGGAAGACTTTACCTGAGCTGTGAGGAAGAGTTTACCTGAGCAGTGAGGAAGAGTTTACCTGCACAGTGAGGAAGACTTTACCTGAGCAGTGAGGAAGAGTTTACCTGCGCAGTGAGGAAGACTTTACCTGAGCAGTGAGGAAGAGTTTACCTGCGCAGTGAGGAAGACTTTACCTGCGCAGTGAGGAAGAGTTTACCTGAGCAGTGAGGAAGAGTTTACCTGAGCAGTGAGGAAGACTTTACCTGCACAGTGAGGAAGACTTTACCTGCGCAGTGAGGAAGACTTTACCTGCGCAGTGAGGAAGACTTTACCTGCGCAGTGAGGAAGAGTTTACCTGAGCAGTGAGGAAGAGTTTACCTGAGCAGTGAGGAAGAGTTTACCTGCGCAGTGAGGAAGACTTTACCTGAGCAGTGAGGAAGAGTTTACCTGAGCAGTGAGGAAGACTTTACTTGCACAGTGAGGAAGAGTTTACCTGAGCAGTGAGGAACAGTTTACCTGAGCAGTGAGGAAGACTGTACCTGAGCAGTGAGGAAGAGTTTACCTGAGCAGTGAGGAAGACTTTACCTGAGCAGTGAGGAAGACTGTACCTGTACACATGTAATACTGTGGTCATACTTTACTCTGTTATCAGGTGTTCAGCAGGATGTGACCTTCCTCCTGTAGTTAAACATTACAACCTGACTATAAATATGGGGCAGCAGCCTTCAGCGGAGCTAAAGTAGGAGTCAAAAACATCAGCTTTAGTGTGTTCATGTACTTGTATATTAATGTACTTATGTATTAGTGTATTAGTGTACTTGTATATTAGTGTATTAGTGTACCTGTGTATTAGTGTACTTGTGTATTAGTGTATTAGTGTACTTGTGTATTAGTGTAATTGTATATTAGTGTATTAGTGTACCTGTATATTAGTGTACTTGTGTATTAGTGTACTTGTGTATTAGTGTAATTGTATATTAGTGTATTAGTGTACCTGTATATTAGTGTACTTGTGTATTAGTGTACTTGTTTATTAGTGTACTTGTGTATTAGTGTATTAGTGTACTTGTGTATTAGTGTACTTGTATATTAGTGTACCTGTATATTAGTGTACTTGTGTATTAGTGTATTAGTGTACTTGTGTATTGGTGTACTTGTATATTAGTGTATTAGTGTACTTGTATATTAGTGTATTAATGTACCTGTATATTAGTGTACTTGTGTATTAGTGTATTAGTGTACTTGTGTATTAGTGTACTTGTAGATTAGTGTATTAGTGTACTTGTATATTAGTGTACTTGTGTATTAGTGTATTAGTGTACTTGTATATTAGTGTATTAGTGTATTAGTGTACTTGTGTATTAGTGTACTTGTGTGTTAGCGTATTAGTGTACTTGTGTATTAGTGTATTTGTATATTAGTGTACTTGTGTGTTAGTGTATTAGTGTACTTGTATATTAGTGTATTTGTATATTAGTGTACTTGTGTGTTAGTGTATTAGTGTACCTGTATATTAGTGTACTTGTGTATTAGTGTATTAGTGTACTTGTGTATTAGTGTACTTGTATATTAGTGTATTAGTGTACCTGTATATTAGTGTACTTGTGTATTAGTGTATTAGTGTACTGTATATTAGTGTACTTGTATATTAATGTACTTATGTATTAGTGTACTTATATATTAGTGTATTAGTGTACTTGTATATTAGTGTACTTGTATATTAGTGTATTAGTGTACTTGTGTATTAGTGTATTAGTGTACTTGTATATTAGTGTATTAGTGTACTTATATATTAGTGTACTTGTGTATTAGTGTATTAGTGTACTTGTATATTAGTGTACTTGTGTATTAGTGTACGTGTGTATTAGTGTATTAATGTACTTGTATATTAGTGTACTTGTGTATTAGTGTACTTGTATATTAGTGTATTAGTGTACTTGTATATTCGTGTATTAGTGTACTTGTATTTTCGTGTATTAGTGTACTTGTATTTTAGTGTACTTGTGTATTAGTGTATTAGTGTACTTGTGTATTAGTGTATTAGTGTGCTTGTATATTAGTGTACTTGTATTTTAGTGTACTTGTGTATTAGTGTATTAGTGTACTTGTGTATTAGTGTATTAGTGTACTTGCGTATTAGTGTATTAGTGTACTTGCATATTAGTGTATTAGTGTACTTGTGTATTAGTGTATTTGCATATTAGTGTATTAGTGTACTTGCGTATTAGTGTATTAGTATACTTGTGTATTTTTGTATTAGTGTACTTGTGTGTTAGTGTATTAGTGTACTTGTGTATTAGTGTATTTGTATATTATTGTATTAGTGTACTTGTATATTAGTGTTCTTGTGTATTAGTGTACTTGTGTATTAGTGTATTAGTGTACTTGTGTATTAGTGTATTGGTGTACTTGTGTATTAGTGTACTTGCATATTAGTGTATTAGTGTACTTGTGTATTAGTGTACTTGCATATTAGTGTATTAGTGTACTTGTGTATTTTTGTATTAGTGTACTTGTGTGTTAGTGTATTAGTGTACTTGTGTATTAGTGTATTTGTATATTAGTGTATTAGTATACTTGTATATTAGTTTTCTTGTGTATTAGTGTACTTGTGTATTAGTGTACTTGTGTATTAGTGTACTAATGTATTAGTGTACTTGCATATTAGTGTATTAGTGTACTTGTGTATTTTTGTATTAGTGTACTTGTGTGTTAGTGTATTAGTGTACTTGTGTATTAGTGTATTTGTATATTAGTGTATTAGTATACTTGTATATTAGTGTTCTTGTGTATTAGTGTACTTGTGTATTAGTGTATTTGTGTATTAGTGTACTTGTATATTAGTGTACTAATGTATTAGTGTATTAGTGTACTAATGTATTAGTGTATTAGTGTACTTGTGTATTAGTGTACTTGCATATTAGTGTATTAGTGTACTTGCATATTAGTGTATTAGTGTATTTGTGTATTTTTGTATTAGTGTACTTGTGTGTTAGTGTATTAGTGTACTTGTGTGTTAGTGTATTTGTATATTAGTGTATTAGTGTACTTGTGTATTAGTGTATTTGTATATTAGTGTACTTGTGTGTTAGTGTATTAGTGTACTTGTGCATTAGTGTATTTGTATATTAGTGTACTTGTGTGTTAGTGTATTAGTGTACCTGTATATTAGTGTACTTGTGTGTTAGTGTATTAGTGTACTTGTGTAGTAGTGTACTTGTATATTAGTGTATTAGTGTACCTGTATATTAGTGTACTTGTGTAGTAGTGTACTTGTATATTAGTGTATTAGTGTACCTGTATATTAGTGTACTTGTATATTAGTGTATTTTTGTATTAGTGTACTTGTGTATTAGTGTATTAGTGTACTTGTGTATTAGTGTACTTGTATATTAGTGTATTAGTGTACCTGTATATTAGTGTACTTGTGTATTAGTGTACTTGTGTATTAGTGTACTTGTATATTAGTGTATTAGTGTACTTGTGTATTAGTGTACTTGTATATCAGTGTATTAGTGTACTTGTATATTAGTGTATTAGTGTACTGTATATTAGTGTACTTGTATATTAATGTACTTGTATATTAGTGTACTTGTGTATTAGTGTATTAGTGTACTTGTATATTCGTGTATTAGTGTACTTGTATTTTAGTGTACTTGTGTATTAGTGTATTAGTGTATTAGTGTACTTGTGTATTAGTGTATTAGTGTACTTGTATTTTAGTGTACTTGCATATTAGCGTATTAGTGTACTTGTGTATTAGTGTACTTGCATATTAGTGTATTAGTGTATTAGTGTATTAGTGTACTTTGTGTATTAGTGTACTTGTGTATTAGTGTATTAGTGTATGTATTAGTGTTTTAGTGTACTTGTTTATTAGTTTATTTGTGTAGTAGTGTATTTGTATATTAGTTTATTTGTGTACATGTATATTTGTGTACTTGTATATTTGTTTATTTTTGTATTTGTGTACTTGTGTATTTGTGTATTAGTGTACTTGTATATTAGTGTTCTTGTGTATTAGTGTACTTGTATATTAGTGTATTAGTGTACTTGTGTATTAGTGTGTTTGTACATATGTGTACTTGTATATTAGTGTATTAGTGTACTTGTGTATTAGTGTATTAGTGTACTTGTGTGTTAGTGTATTAGTGTATTAATGTACTTGTGTGTTAGTGTACTTGTATATTAGTGTATTAGTGTACTTGTGTATTAGTGTATTAATGTACTTGTGTGTTAGTGTACTTGTATATTAGTGTATTAATGTACTTGTGTGTTAGTGTACTTGTGTGTTAGTGTATTAGTGTATTTGTATATTAGTGTATTAGTGTACTTGTATATTAGTGTATTAGTGTAATTGTGTATTAGTGTGCTTGTGTATTCGTGTACTTGTGTGTTAGTGTATTAGTGTACTTGTGTATTAGTGTATTTGTATATTAGTGTATTAGTGTACTTGTATATTAGTGTATTAGTGTAATTGTGCATTAGTGTACTTGTATATTAGTGTACTTGTGTGTTAGTGTATTAGTGTACTTGTGTATTAGTGTATTTGTATATTAGTGTATTAGTGTACTTGTATATTAGTGTATTTTTGTATTAGTGTACTTGTGTGTTAGTGTATTAGTGTGCTTGTCTATTAGCGTACTTGTATATTGGTGTATTTTTGTATTAGTGTACTTGTGTGTTAGTGTATTAGTGTGCTTGTGTATTAGTGTACTTGTATATTAGTGTATTTTTGTATTAGTGTACTTGTGTGTTAGTGTATTAGTGTGCTTGTGTATTAGTGTACTTGTATATTAGTGTATTTTTGTATTAGTGTACTTGTGTGTTAGTGTATTAGTGTGCTTGTGTATTAGTGTACTTGTATATTAGTGTATTTTTTATTAGTGTACTTGTTTGTTAGTGTATTAGTGTGCTTGTGTATTAGTGTACTTGTATATTAGTGTATTTTGTATTAGTGTACTTGTGTGTTAGTGTATTAGTGTATTAGTATTAGTGTACTTGTATATTAGTGTATTTTTGTATTAGTGTATTCGTGTGCTTGTGTATTAGTGTACTTGTATATTGGTGTATTTTTGTATTAGTGTACTTGTTTGTTAGTGTATTAGTGTGCTTGTGTATTAGTGTACTTGTATATTAGTGTATTTTTGTATTAGTGTACTTGTGTGTTAGTGTATTAGTGTGCTTGTGTATTAGCGTACTTGTATATTAGTGTATTTTTGTATTAGTGTACTTGTGTGTTAGTGTATTAGTGTGCTTGTGTATTAGCGTACTTATATATTAGTGTATTTTTGTATTAGTGTACTTGTGTGTTAGTGTATTAGTGTGCTTGTGTATTAGCGTACTTGTATATTAGTGTATTTTTGTATTAGTGTACTTGTGTGTTGGTGTATTAGTGTGCTTGTGTATTAGTGTACTTGTATATGAGTGTATTAGTGTACTTGTATATTCGTGTATTAGTGTACTTGTATTTTAGTGTACTTGTGTATTAGTGTACTTGTGTGTTAGTGTATTCGTGTGCTTGTGTATTAGTGTACTTGTATATGAGTGTATTAGTGTACTTGTATATTCGTGTATTAGTGTACTTGTATTTTAGTGTACTTGTGTATTAGTGTACTTGTGTGTTAGTGTATTCGTGTGCTTGTGTATTAGTGTACTTGTATATTAGTGTATTTTTGTATTAGTGTACTTGTACATTAGTGTATTAGTGTGCTTGTGTATTGGTGTACTTGTATATTAGTGTATTTTTGTATTAGTGTACTTGTGTATTAGTGTACTTGTGTGTTAGTGTATTGGTGTACTTGTATACACTTGTACATTAGTGTATTAGTGTGCTTGTGTATTGGTGTACTTGTATAATAGTGTATTAGAGTACTTGTATATTAGTGTATTTTTGTATTAGTGTACTTGTACATTAGTGTATTAGTGTGCTTGTGTATTGGTGTACTTGTATAATAGTGTATTAGAGTACTTGTATATTAGTGTATTTTTGTATTAGTGTACTTGTACATTAGTGTATTAGTGTGCTTGTGTATTAGTGTACTTGTATAATAGTGTATTAGTGTACTTGTATATTAGTGTACTTGTGTATTGCATACTTGTGTGTACTGACCTCTCTTGCAGGCCTCGTGCAGGGCAGAGGGGAAGTGTGTGTGAGGAGTGTGTGTGTGCGCTCCGCTCTGCAGCAGCAGCTCCATGCAGCCGACGCTGCCTGACGCACAGCAGTTGAACAGAGGAGTGACGCCGTCGATGGTGGCAGCGTTCACCTGGACGCAGCAACAGGCAGGTGAGGGGGGCAGAACTGTACACTGTACAGTATACTGTATATACTGTACATACTGTGTATACTGTATATACTGTACATACTGTATATACTGTACATACTGTGTATACTGTACACACTGTGTATACTGTATATACTGTACACACTGTGTATACTGTACGCTGTGTACTCTGTATATACTGTGCATACTGTATACACTATACATACTATATATACTGTGTATACACTGCACATACTGTATATACTGTGTATACTGTACATACTGTATATACTGTACATACTGTGTATACTGTACACACTGTGTATACTGTATATACTGTACACACTGTGTATACTGTACGCTGTGTACTCTGTATATACTGTGCATACTGTATACACTATACATACTATATATACTGTGTATACACTGCACATACTGTATATACTGTGTATACTGTACATACTGTGTATACTGTACACACTGTGTATACTGTATATACTGTACATACTGTATATACTGTGTATACTGCATATACTGTACATACTGTGTATACTGTACACACTGTGTATACTGTACTTACTGTGTATACTGTGTATATACTGTGCATACTGTATATACTGTGTATACACTGTACGTACTATGTATACTGTACATACTGTGTATACTGTATGTACTGTACATACTGTGTATACTGTATATACTGTACATACTGTACATACCGTATATACTGTATATACTATGTATACTGTGTATACACTGTACATACTATGTATACTGTACATACTGTGTATACTGTATATACTGTACATACTGTACATACCGTATATACTGTATATACTATGTATACTGTGTATACACTGTACATACTATGTATACTGTATACACTGCACATACTGCACATACTGTGTATACTGTATACACTGCACATACTGTGCATACTGTGTATACTGTATATACTGTACATACTGTATACACTGTACATACTTTGTATACTGTGTATACACTGCACATACTGTACATACTGTGTATACTGTATATACTGTACATACTGTATATACAGTGTATACTGTGTATACTGTACATACTGTATACACTGTACATACTATGTATACTGTATACACTGTGTATACTGTATATACTGGGTACTCACATTAGCTCCAGCAGCCAACAGCGCTCTGACGCAGGCCACATGACCTGACAGACAGGCTTCATGGAGGGGGGTCACATGATCGATGGTGACTATGTCAGCCTGATAGCCCTACAAATTAAAAGCACACAGCATCATGACTTGAGGTTTCTGGTCGGTCCTTCTGAGGTAAATTATGTCAATATTAGTATTCATCATAGGTGTCAACACATATTTTTAACCCACTAATTTCATCTTCATATTATATTTACTAGCAATTTACCAGATTGGACATGAGACCTATCATATCTTATATTCTTTACACATTACACTTCGTTCATATCATGGTTCCTGTATATACTGTAGTATATGTGTGTATGTGTGTGTGTGTGTGTGTGTGTATACGCTTCTACTAGGACTGTCAAAGTTGCGCAAAAATGCGCTAATTTGCACGACGGTAACTGTCCTCATATGTTACAGTCTATGTTGTGCAGGTGTGCAGGTGTTACCTGGGCCAGCAGGGTGCGCAGGGCGAGCAGTCGACCCTGTGATGCTGCTTCATGGAGAGGAGAGCGATCAGCCCACGACCCTGGAAGGAAACACAGCCAGTGTGTGAAATACACCATATATTACTATTATTATCATACTCATTCACACTGCCCCACTGCTGTCACTGTCTGCATGAACATTACTAGAATGGAAAAGGGGATTTCAGATAGTAAAAATCATAGTAATAATACATAGTATACTAATTATACTATAGTAGCTGTCATGGTGGTCAAGTTAAGTGTGCTTATTATTTCAGCCTTGTCATTTCCTGTTTTATTTTGAAATTAATTGTCTTCCCTTGTGTTTCAGCTTCACTCTTCCTGCCTCTGTGTGGTGATTGTCAGCCCCACCTCTGATTGTTTCCAGCTGTTCCCCATTACCTAGTGTATTTATGTCTGCATGTCCCCTTGTCCTGTGCCAGTACGTCTTGTGTCCATGTGCGGAGTCTACCTGCCATTCTCCACGTCATCGCTTCTTGTCAGGTTCCCCTCCTTGTCAGTGATTGTCTGTTTACCGAGCGGTTTCCTTTGTGTCTTTGTTTGTCTCCCTTGTGTTTGTCTGCTAGTGTAGTTAGTCCTCTGTGTTTAGTGTTTTCTGTGTCTAGGTTTATCCTCACCCTTTGTGAGTGTTTTTTGTTGGTAGTTTTTGCCCTTTGATTCTCACCGTTTGTGAGTGTTTTTTGTTGGTAGTTTTTGCCCTTTGATCCTCACCGTTTGTGAGTGTTTTTTGTTGGTAGTTTTTGCCCTTTGAGCCTCACCGTTTGTGAGTGTTTTTTGTTAACGTTAAAGTCACCTTTTTCCTCACCTTTGTGAGCGATGTTGGTTGTTACAGTCTTCCCCCTAGCAGAAGTTGTTTAGTAAAGAATTAGCCAGCGTAAGTTTTTTTTTTTTTGTAATTTTCATAGCCGTGCTCTTGAGTTTATTTGGTAATTTTGATAGCCTTGTTTGTACATTTACGTTGTATTTCTAGGTAGCCTGGTTAAATTTTACCAAATATAAACATGTGCATAATTAAGTATAATACAGTGAAGAATGAGCAGTTTTTTTTTTCTGGTTGCACACTCTTTAAATAGCCTTTATGGGCGGTCAGAAGCACCAGGATCATCTGAACAGAACAAGCAGGTCTAGATCTGAGGTGGGTCAGGACCAACATCAACAGAGAAGTCTTCTGCTGTACAAACACTGTTAACTGAACAAAGACTGTAGCTTGGCTCGTTCTGATTTAAAGGAGAATGTGTGCAGATTGCAGCAGGCCTGCGTCGCTCCCTGTGGTTAGATTTAGTGTTTTGTGAACAGCTGAGGTGTAAGAACTGTAATAACTGCTCCATGCAGACACACTCTGCTTTATCTGACACTAACGTACCCATATCTCCGTCTCCCCACGGTACGTCCAGCCATCGGTAGACATAAGACATCCTGCACAGATTCTGCTGGTCCTGTTCTGTCAGACTGGAGTATCAGCTTACCAACAAACACTAATAATAACTGCCAGCTGACGAGCTAACTGCTAACTGATGCCGCACAGGCAGATCTTGTCAAACCTAACCTACTAACTGTCTGCTTAACCTGCTATTAACTAAAGTCTGATTAAAAGCCTTTTTTTTTATTGTTCTCTATCTTAGATCCTTTTCTAAAACGGTTTAGAAGTGACAGGAGTACAACACTGACTCTACTATGACCAGTGCTCACAGTAAACCCACTACAACTGATTCAATGAGAGCTGCAACTCTCAATACCTTCTCTAGCCACTGTAACCATTACAACCATTATAACCACTATAACCACAGTAACTACTGTAACCATTACAACCATTATAACCACTATAACCACAGTAACTACTGTAACCATTACAACCATTATAACCACTATAACCACAGTAACTACTGTAACCATTACAACCATTATAACCACTATAACCAAAGTAACTACTGTAACCATTACAACCATTATAACCACTGTAACTACTGTAACCATTACAACCATTATAACCACTGTAACCATTACAACCATTATAACCACTATAACCAAAGTAACTACTGTAACCATTACAACCATTATAACCACTGTAACTACTGTAACCATTACAACCATTATAACCACTGTAACCATTACAACCATTATAACCACTATAACCAAAGTAACTACTGTAACCATTACAACCATTATAACCACTGTAACCATTACAACCATTATAACCACTATAACCAAAGTAACTACTGTAACCATTACAACCATTATAACCACTATAACCACTGTAACCATTACAACCATTATAACCACTGTAACTACTGTAACCATTTTAACCATTATAACCACTGTAACTACTGTAACCATTACAACCATTATAACCACTGTAACTACTATAACCATTACAACCATTATAACCACTATAACCAAAGTAACTACTGTAACCATTACAACCATTATAACCACTATAACCACAGTAACTACTGTAACCATTACAACCATTATAACCACTATAACCACTGTAACTACTGTAACCATTACAACCATTATAACCACTGTAACCATTACAACCATTATAACCACTATAACCAAAGTAACTACTGTAACCATTACAACCATTATAACCACTATAACCACAGTAACTACTGTAACCATTACAACCATTATAACCACTATAACCACTGTAACTACTGTAACCATTACAACCATTATAACCACTATAACCACTGTAACTACTGTAACCATTACAACCATTATAACCACTGTAACTACTATAACCATTACAACCATTATAACCACTATAACCAAAGTAACTACTGTAACCATTACAACCATTATAACCACTATAACCAAAGTAACTACTGTAACCATTACAACCATTATAACCACTATAACCAAAGTAACTACTGTAACCATTACAACCATTATAACCACTATAACCACAGTAACTACTGTAACCATTACAACCATTATAACCACTATAACCACTGTAACTACTGTAACCATTACAACCATTATAACCACTGTAACCATTACAACCATTATAACCACTATAACCACTGTAACTACTGTAACCATTACAACCATTATAACCACTGTAACCATTACAACCATTATAACCACTATAACCAAAGTAACTACTGTAACCATTACAACCATTATAACCACTATAACCACAGTAACTACTGTAACCATTACAACCATTATAACCACTATAACCACTGTAACTACTGTAACCATTACAACCATTATAACCACTGTAACCATTACAACCATTATAACCACTATAACCAAAGTAACTACTGTAACCATTACAACCATTATAACCACTGTAACCATTACAACCATTATAACCACTATAACCAAAGTAACTACTGTAACCATTACAACCATTATAACCACTGTAACCATTACAACCATTATAACCACTATAACCAAAGTAACTACTGTAACCATTACAACCATTATAACCACTATAACCACTGTAACCATTACAACCATTATAACCACTGTAACTACTGTAACCATTTTAACCATTATAACCACTGTAACTACTGTAACCATTACAACCATTATAACCACTGTAACTACTATAACCATTACAACCATTATAACCACTATAACCAAAGTAACTACTGTAACCATTACAACCATTATAACCACTATAACCACTGTAACTACTGTAACCATTACAACCATTATAACCACTGTAACTACTGTAACCATTACAACCATTATAACCACTGTAACTACTGTAACCATTACAACCATTATAACCACTGTAACTACTGTAACCATTTTAACCACTGTAACCACTGTAACTACTGTAACCATTATAACCATTATAACCACTGTAACCATTATAACCATTATAACCACTGTAACTACTGTAACCATTACAACCATTATAACCACTGTAACCATTACAACCATTATAACCACTATAACCAAAGTAACTACTGTAACCATTACAACCATTATAACCACTGTAACCATTACAACCATTATAACCACTGTAACTACTGTAACCATTACAACCATTATAACCACTGTAACCATTACAACCATTATAACCACTGTAACTACTGTAACCACTACAACCATTATAACCACTGTAACTACTGTAACCATTTTAACCATTATAACCACTGTAACTACTGTAACCATTTTAACCACTGTAACCACTGTAACTACTGTAACCATTATAACCACTGTAACTACTGTAACCATTTTAACCATTGTAACCACTGTAACTACTGTAACCATTATAACCACTATAGCACTGTAACTACTGTAACCATTATAACCACTGTAACTACTGTAACCATTTTAACCACTGTAACTACTGTAACCATTTTAACCATTATAACCACTGTAACTACTGTAACCATTACAACCATTATAACCACTGTAACCATTACAACCATTATAACCACTGTAACTACTGTAACCATTTTAACCATTATAACCACTGTAACTACTGTAACCATTTTAACCACTGTAACCACTGTAACTACTGTAACCATTATAACCACTGTAACTACTGTAACCATTTTAACCATTGTAACCACTGTAACTACTGTAACCATTATAACCACTATAGCACTGTAACTACTGTAACCATTATAACCACTGTAACTACTGTAACCATTTTAACCATTATAACCACTGTAACTACTGTAACCATTACAACCATTATAACCACTGTAACCATTACAACCATTATAACCACTGTAACTACTGTAACCATTACAACCATTATAACCACTGTAACTACTGTAACCATTTTAACCATTGTAACCACTGTAACTACTGTAACCATTATAACCACTATAGCACTGTAACTACTGTAACCATTTTAACCATTATAACCACTGTAACTACTGTAACCATGACAACCATTGTAACCACTGTAACTACTGTAACCATTATAACCACTATAGCACTGTAACTACTGTAACCATTATAACCACTGTAACTACTGTAACCATTTTAACCATTATAACCACTGTAACTACTGTAACCATTACAACCATTATAACCACTGTAACCATTACAACCATTATAACCACTGTAACTACTGTAACCATTATAACCATTATAACCACTGTAACTACTGTAACCATGACAACCATTGTAACCACTGTAACTACTGTAACCATTATAACCACTATAGCACTGTAACTACTGTAACCATTATAACCACTGTAACTACTGTAACCATTTTAACCATTATAACCACTGTAACTACTGTAACCATTACAACCATTATAACCACTGTAACTACTGTAACCATTACAACCATTATAACCACTGTAACCATTACAACCATTATAACCACTGTAACTACTGTAACCATTACAACCATTATAACCACTGTAACTACTGTAACCATTATAACCATTATAACCACTGTAACTACTGTAACCATTACAACCATTATAACCACTGTAACCATTACAACCATTATAACCACTGTAACTACTGTAACCATTACAACCATTATAACCACTGTAACCATTACAACCATTATAACCACTGTAACTACTGTAACCATTACAACCACTATAGCACTGTAACTACTGTAACCATTATAACCATTATAACCACTGTAACTACTGTAACCATTATAACCATTATAACCACTGTAACTACTGTAACCATTACAACCATTATAACCACTGTAACTACTGTAACCATTACAACCATTATAACCACTGTAACCATTACAACCATTATAACCACTGTAACTACTGTAACCATTACAACCATTATAACCACTGTAACTACTGTAACCATTATAACCACTGTAACTACTGTAACCATTATAACCATTATAACCACTGTAACTACTGTAACCATTATAACCATTATAACCACTGTAACTACTGTAACCATTACAACCATTATAACCACTGTAACTACTGTAACCATTTTAACCACTATAGCACTGTAACTACTGTAACCATTATAACCACTATAGCACTGTAACTACTGTAACCATTATAACCATTATAACCACTGTAACTACTGTAACCATTACAACCATTATAACCACTGTAACCATTACAACCATTATAACCACTGTAACTACTGTAACCATTACAACCATTATAACCACTGTAACTACTGTAACCATTTTAACCACTATAGCACTGTAACTACTGTAACCATTATAACCACTATAGCACTGTAACTACTGTAACCATTATAACCATTATAACCACTGTAACTACTGTAACCATTACAACCATTATAACCACTGTAACCATTACAACCATTATAACCACTGTAACTACTGTAACCATTACAACCATTATAACCACTGTAACTACTGTAACCATTTTAACCATTATAACCACTATAGCACTGTAACTACTGTAACCATTATAACCACTATAGCACTGTAACTACTGTAACCATTATAACCACTATAGCACTGTAACTACTGTAACCATTATAACCACTGTAACTACTGTAACCGTTTTAACCACTATAGCACTGTAACTACTGTAACCATTATAACCACTATAGCACTGTAACTACTGTAACCATTATAACCACTATAGCACTGTAACTACTGTAACCATTATAACCACTGTAACCACTGTTACTTTTGTAACCATTATAACCATTATAACCACTGTAACTACTGTAACCATTACCACCATTATAACCACTATAACCACTGTTACTTTTGTAACCATTATCACCATTATAACCACTATAGTACTGTAACTTCTGTAACCATTATAACCATTATAACAATTGTTATAACCACCGTGACCGGACCAGTATACCGACCTTGGCTCGTCAGGATGCCCCAGCAGGCCTTCTTCCTCTCCGGGACGGGCTCGGGCAGTGCTCCGGGTTCAGCGCCTCTTTTCCGGGACATCTCCGGAGCTCCAAACGGAACCTCCGGCATCTTCTCGGGACCAAACCTCACTAACTGCAGCAGTTGAGCGCGAGCCTGCTGGGAGCCCATGGAGGAATCTGATTGGCTGAGCGGCTTTGTTGTTGTTGTGTTCAGCGCACGTGACCGTTTCACATGCGCGCCCACGTGTGGGCCACAGGAACTATTTTTGTCCTGAGTGGACAGTGCACGCGCAGTGTGAGATTGCTGTGCGCGTGCGTGTTAAGGAAGGCTGGATATACGGCATATGCATCATAAATCATGATTTGAAGTAAAACTCCTCGTAAACAGTCAACATGTAAACACTAAACATGGCCATAACATAAAAGTGACTGAGTATAGAATCGAATAGAGTAGTTGTTTTATTCATCTCACATTGGCGGAAATTCACCTGCCACAGCAACTCACCGACAAACAGACATGAAACAAAAAATGGTTATAAATAAACTGTATCATAAATGCCGTATTATAGTGCATTTTCATTATATTTTCAGTTCCAGACAACATTATCGATGCTGGGATCTCTGTTATTGAAATACTGTCTAAGGTTTCATTCTAAATGAAATTTGTTCACATTTCTAATCGTGTCATC
Organism: Synanceia verrucosa; assembly: GCA_029721515.1. Lineage (NCBI taxonomy): Eukaryota > Metazoa > Chordata > Actinopteri > Perciformes > Synanceiidae > Synanceia > Synanceia verrucosa. The sequence continues at coordinate 27,866,919 of CM056555.1, read as the reverse complement.
TTTAACAGGAGAGCTGGTAAACCTCATGGTCAAGGAGCTCATCCTGATTTATAAATTACGGCTTTGGGTCTGTTCCTTTAAATGCAACATAAAATGGCGATTTCTTCAATAAGTTGATTTTTTGAATGCAAAATAATCAGCATATTAATGACACATATACATAGAAAATACTATTTAAAATTGAAAAAAAGCCTCAGAAGGCTTTGCAATCTGTACAGGACAAGACTTTTTGTCCTCTACACCCATGATATATACAAAAGGACAGAGCTGGACAGGAATGTGCAAAAATATATTCTAGGGGATATTTTCTTTTCCATTTCCAGCAATTTCCTTCAGGATAAATTAAGTTGGAAAAAAAGTTAAAACTTAGCTCATTTTCAAAAGTTCACAGTATAATGATTAAAAAAAATATGTAATTTAAATGATGTGCGGTATGTGTACAGCTAGGCTAATGAATGTCACAAATATTTATACTATTTATATTTTTAATGGTCTGCTTGTATTGAGTTCATATGGTATATTATATTCAGTTTGTATTATTTTATTACATGTATTTATGTCATGTGTTATTATAGATGTGAATATGTAGATATTCTTCCTCCAAGCCAAACCTTGCTGTTCATGAGTTTATTTTGAATAAAGTTTAATATAAAAAAAGCCTACTTCCGCCTAGTCATCACTCGCTGCTTCGTCACAAAACCGGAAGTACGCGTATATGCCTATGGTTTTTCTTGTTTAGGAAAAACAAGGTGTTGAAAACATTTATCATGACAGAAAACTTTAGTTTGACTGTATGAAACGGATGTTTTTATTATGTTATAATTTGTGGTATGTTTTTTATCAGCCTGTCGTAAACATCAGTTACAAAGACAAACGTACACACAGTTTTATTTTTAAAGGCACTAACAGGAAGTCGGTGGCCGTTCCCGCTCTCTTCCTGTTTGTGCGCAGCAGCTAGCATCCCGCAGCTAGCAGCCCGCTTGTTGAATCAGTTTGTGGGTTCTTCCCTTCCTTCAGCTGCTGTGAACATGAACACGGTTCTGTCCAGGGCAAACTCCCTGTTCGCCTTCTCCCTGAGTGTCATGGCGGCCTTAACTTTCGGATGTTTCGTCACGACAGCGTTCAAAGACAGAAGAGTTCCGGTGGACATCCACGTCTCTAAAGTGATGCTGTAAGATTCTCCAGCGAGCTTCATGTGTAGCAGCTGTTAGCTTTAGCCTCTTCTCACAGTGTGCTGCGCTGTATTCTAACTGTTTTAATCTAATAATAATAATAATTATTATTATTATTATTATTATTGTTATTGTGTGATTACTGATGCTGTGAGCAGTTCAAAGACATGCGGGTCTTTCAGATATTAGTCAGGGCCTCCTGCTGACGTTTGCTCCAGCTTCACACTTGTTATCTGTTTGTTTATTATGATCATTATCATCTTTTTACTGAGTTTGAACTGTCACAGTTTTAACAGGTTTTTATCAGACTGAATGTCGCCAGAAGAGCATTAATAATCAGTAGCTCATTCATTACATAGAGGTGTAGACACAAAAATTCAGCAAATATGAGAAGGTGAACACTAAATCAGGATACATAGGAAACGTTAAAGAAAGGAAAAAAAAAAAGACTCATTATATTATTTGATTTGATTAAATAACGTCAGTGTGTGTCAGATATCTTACAATGCTCAAATAAACCAGCATTAGCATTTTCTTAAAAAAGTACAAGGAACCATAAATATTCTAAAAGTGGTAAATGGTTGCTAAAGATGTGGCTGTTAAAAATTAAAACAAACAGTTCATGTTAACAGTCAAACTAATAACAGTTTCATCCATCGTTCCTCTGACCTCCATCTTTATGTTTTAACAGGAAGAACGTGGATGACTTCACTGGACCCAGAGAGCGCAGTGACCTTGGTTTCATCACCTTTGACCTGTCGGCTGATATCCTTAAGTTACTGTAGAAGACACAAATATTATTGGTGTTGTGTCGGGTCTGGTTCTGCTCTTCAGTTTTCAGGTTTTTTTAAGTTTAGTTCAGTTTATACTGCTGTGTTTCAGAAGGAGGAAACATTTTTTCACCTTTTTGAGATACAACATCTGAATTAAATGGTAAAAGATAGTATTTTAATGTCTATATCATTCTAATGCTGGCTACCTTCAGATCAATAACTTTAAATCACTCAGAGCCATCAAACACCATAAGATAACACATGAAGTCCAGGTGAGAAACACTGAATTCAGATCAGTTCTTGTCTTCTTCCTCAACTTCTCCCACATTTGCAGCCAATATTTGACTGGAATGTTAAACAGCTGTTTCTCTATCTGTCTGCGGAGTACACCACCAAGAGCAACGTAAGTCCTCCAGTCCTCTTGTCTTCCTGTCCCCCTGGACCCTCCGACATGTCTCTCTCACCGTCCCTCTGGCTGTCTCCCAGTCTCTGAACCAGGTGGTGCTCTGGGATAAGATCGTCCTTCGAGGTGAAAATACCGAACTGAACCTCAGAGACATGAAGTCCAAATACTTCTTCTTTGATGACGGGAACGGACTCAGGTGAGACACAAACTCTAAATGATGAACTATGGAAGGTTTACAGTTTACAGAGAGAAATATTCCGCAGCTTATTTCATTTTATTTATAATTCCTGATTTCTTTTCTTGTAAGAAAGTATAAATGACTGTATTTTAGTGTATTTTCATCATATTTACCGTCCCAGTTTCAGGAGTAGAAAATATTCAGGTACATCATCATCCATGGGATCTCTGCCATGATCCTGATATATCCTTGAAATGAAGATTTTATTCTAGGTGAGGGTCTTTAGAAGGACACCTCATGGTCGAGCAGCTAATTCTCGTTTATATATTCAGAGTTTTGTTCGTTTTCTTTTTGCTTGGCTCTCTTTGTTAAAATGTAATGAAGTAAACTGGTAATCAGAGATATTTTATCTCACATATTAAAGCACTGTCTACAGCTGAGCCTTAGCTTTGTCTTTGTCCACCTCGTCTCCAGAGCCAATAAGAACATCACCCTGACGCTGTCCTGGAACGTCGTCCCCAACGCTGGAATCCTTCCTCTGGTGGCCGGGAGTGGACAAGTCAGCCTCCCCTTCCCCGACATGTACGAGACCACCAAGAGCTACTAGAGCGACACTCACTGCTCAAACCATGGAGGTCAATAAGAGATACTGGACTCCCAAATACACGTCTATCCTCCATGGATCTGAACTTCACTAGTTTTGTAGGTTGTGTCCTGTCAGTGTACTCTTTTATTACAGAGGTCTGTATTATTATTATCATCATCATCATCATCATCCATTAATAGGAGGGTTTCTGTTTTAATAACCTGGACTGAGCAGATTTAGAAAGACAGCAGAGCTATCCACATTATGCTGGTGAAGTAAATTAATTTTTGGTTTGTAATAAAAGTTCAGGTTGGAACGTCTTTGTCTCTGGAAGCATTTTTAAACAGCAAATAGGGGAAAAAAAGATCATTAAAACACAAGGTTAAAATACAGCGCTAACAAGCTTTTATTTATGGTTTAGTTTGTCTTTTAACTCACAGGCTGTTTCTTAATACACTTCATATGATTTTTACAGAACATACAGCAACGTAAGTCATCTTAAAAATGCCTAAATTCTGCATCTTTCTTGTTTTATTTAAAAGTATATACATACACACAGCATGACATAAAAGAAAACCTTAGAAATAATTACAACCCTCTACTTCTGCAAGACCAGCTGGACCAGGACCTGGACCAGGACCAGGACCCCACATATCACAGCTGGCTGCTTTTTAGTGACAGAGAGAAGGTGAATCAGATCAGTGAGGACTCCACTTCAGACCACTGCTTTATTATGGTTTATTTGACAGAAACTGAACAAAACTACACAGTTCTTATTTATTAGAAAAGAAAATGTACAAAGTCTGTACTATGAGTGAATATGAACATGGATAAAACAAACGAAAGCATATTTACAGACTGACTTCACTGTACAAACCCTGCATACCATAATAATTCACTTTCTGTTCAAGTTAAGAGAACAAACATTTATTTTCCTTTCTTTTGAAAAAGTGTGACGCTCAGGAGGCTCTGATGAGTTTGCTTTGTGAAATCACCTGATGATCACTGGTTGTTTCTGTTAGCATTAGCCACTTATAGCGTCCTTCATAGAGTCCACCATGTTTCTACGGTAGCGCCATGGACGTTGATGACATCACTCTTCAGCTACTGACATCACCTTTTGGCTTCGGCCATCTTATGGTGCTTTTCCACTACACAGTAACGGCACGGCACGGCCCAGTTTTGTTGCTTTTCCATTACAACTGAGTTCCTCCTCGGTGTTGCTCATTCTGTGACTTTTTGTCACGCACACAGCGAAAGAAGAGAGACAGAGAAGACTCCAGCAAATGTAAAAATAGCAAAACAGTTGCCGGTTTTAAAAATGGCAGGGTGGAGTTGTGTTTGGGTTTTACAGTCCAATCGGACATCCCGCTTCCAATGATGACACTCGTTGGCCAATCAGTGGAAGGCAGTCAGCTGACATCCCGTTTTAGTATCATTTCGGCTCGCTTGGAACCAGGGCTGAGGCGGTACGGACAAAGTACCTAGTACCAGGTACTAGTGGAAAAGGCCCACAACCGTGTAGAGCCGGGCCAGACCGTACCGCGCCTGTGGAAAAGCGTCAATAGTCCTCAGCTTCATCTGGCTGCAGTGTGTGACCACTAGAGGGCAGCAGCTCTGTGCGTTAATTGAACCACAGGAGTCAATTAAGGGAGTTCTACTTAAAATACTGTAAGTATTTATTCAGTCAAGCCTCAGGTCTTCATTAATATGGTCCATCAGGTCCAGGAGGACAGCTTCTACTTTCCTGACAGTGTTTGTGTCAGTCCAGGCGCTGGATGAGCTTCTCCTCCATCATGCAGTAGAGGACGACGTGGGACAGGTCAGAGATGAAGGCGTCACAGGCTCGTCTGCTGACGCCTTTACAGCCTCTGAGGTCCAACAGAGACAGAGAGGACAGACGCTTCAGGTAGGACAGACAGCCGTCGGTCAGCTCACTGCAGCCTGGAAGGATGGACAGAGAGACGTCAGGAGCTGCTCTCATTCAAAACCAACCTTTAATTTAACCCACCAACCAATCTCCATGACCGCAGCAGGAAGCTGTTAACAAAATAAAAGCAGCAGGATAAAGCAGCTAGCTGGAAGCTCAGACACGAACCTGCCAGTGAGAGCTCAGTCAGGTTGTTTCTGCTGCGAGTCCCAGCAGCAGCCAGCAGAGCTACAGACGAGTCTGTGATGTCTTTACAGTGAGACAGGTCCAGCCTCTCCAGCTGAGGCATGTGGCGCTGCAGCAGCCTGAGGGACGACTCCCCGACCTCCAGACCGGCCAGACGGAGCGTCACCATGTTCCTCAGTCTGCTGCGAGACGACTCTGAACCTGGAGAGCACAGGGAGGGGGGGGGGGGGATGGTCACTATGGAGATGGAGAGGAGGGAGAAGGTCGCTATGGAGACAGTCACCATGGAGCCAGAGCGTCAGCAGGGCAGAGTGCTTATTATAGTTGAACTTGTATGAACTTTCTGCTCCAAGCGTTTGCCATGATGTCTTCAGCCAGTCAGGACAGGTGTGTGGAGATGATGACATCACAACAGCCCATGACTCAACAATTTGCTTTGTCATTTCTATAACTTTTACTTTACTCACCCTTGTTTTTAAATCAGGATCTGACTGTTTTTATTCAGCATATTTTATATTTTTAGCTCTTATTTAGCTTCTGTTCACAGGGATTTGCTGATTTTAATCTAATAAGTGCACAGAACTTTGATCAGCTGAGGTTTCATTCAGCTGTAGAATATATGTGGAGTATCACATTCCACTGTAAATATCCGATTTCTACTGCAAATATAACATGCATGCTGCTAATAGACACTTCTGTTGCTTCTGTTGTTGTTACTACATTTTTGCTGTAGCTGAGAGACTCTACAAAATTTCGTTACGGTCGCATAATGACAATAAAGAATCTTGAATATGTATAGTTTGTCCCTCCTGGGCTACCGTAGAAACATGGAGGCCTCTGAAGAGAGGAAGGACTCAGGCTCTGACCTGGTGGGGTGATGATCTCTTTAATCTGGGCGTCTTTCAGGCCTTCACACCAGCGCAGGTCGAGCAGCCTCAGGTAGGGCAGAGTAGGAGAGACCAGCGCTGACAGACAGGACCAGGACAGACCGGTCAGCCTGAGCTCCCTGAGACCTGACAGTTTAGTGTTAGAGTTACAGATCGATAGAGTCACAGTGTCACAGTGTTCTAGTTCTAGAGCAGTTCTAGAGCACCTGGCAGTCTGGTGAGCAGACAGTTGAGCTGTCTCTTGGCCAGGGGCGTCCAGGACAGGTCCAGGGAGGTGGGCTGTCGTTTGATGATGCCTGCCAGGGCCTGGTTACTGAGCGGGCTGCACCGACTCACGTCCACGTGGCTCCACAGCCGCTTGTCGCAGCTCCTGCACACGATGAGATGTGACTGTTACTGTGTCGCAGCTCTGCGTCCTGACTGAGCCACAGGCAGATGGATGACCTACCACTTGTACCAGGCCTTGCAGACAGTCATGCAGGCCAGCAGCTGGGCTCTGTCCAGGTACCTGAACACAGACACCCACACCTCCTTCTCGCCTCCTCGCTCGTTGCCGACGTCCTTAAAGGAGGGCAGAGACAGCAGGGACGGAGGAGACAGGGAGGACGGCGCTGCAGGAGCAGCTTCCTCGTCCTCTGAGGACGTTGCAGAGTGGCCTCTAGTGCCATGGCTACCCCGAAGACGAGGCCTGTGGATCAGAAACAAGTTAAAGAAGGAAAGGATGAAGGAAATGAAGGAAGGAAAGATTTCCAGTGTCATGTTGACTCCTCCTCCACCCAATACCATAACATCACCAGTCCTTATGACCAGTCTGTGACAGTAATCATCACCCGTTCAGTGTTTGGGAACGAGTGACTTTTGTTTTTAAGGTCACGTTTTGTCCGTCCACGTGTCTAAACTTTAAAAACATTTTCTCCTTATCAGACAGATCTGATGTGTTCAGCTCTACCTGCCAGGTCCTCTTGGCGTGACGCTTTCGGCGTCCTTCAGTCGTGAAGGTTTGGACAGAGCTGTCTTCCTCTGGATGAAGCCCTGCTGTCCTCCTGCTGCTGCCGCCGTCCTCAGACCCATCGCTGCTTCTAGCTTAGGAACGATGGAGCCTGAGCAGCGACAACAAGCAGATTAAGGTTCGTTAATGTATACTTTAAACGTTGTAGTGTGACGTCTCTGCTGACATTTAAATTTCATCCATTTATATTTTAAATGTTTTCTTCTAGTCTGAGCTCACCAGAGTGCCTCTTGGCCTTATGGGGGCGCTGCAGAGTGACGGTCAGGTAGGAGCCGCTCAGCAGGTCATCGTTCAGGTCGGACACCAGCAGGACGGGTGGTTCTGGGTCTGAATCCCAGCGCCCTTCCTCCTCCACGTCCTCCTCCTCCTCCTCGTCCTCCAGCGTGTCCATCTCCTCCTCCTCAGGGTCAAACTCCTGCCCTTCACTGTCCTCATCATCGTCTTCATCATCGTCCGTCCTGCGCCTCCTCCTGCGCCGACGATGCAGCCGTTCTTTGTCTCCGTCTTCACTGTCGTCCTCCTCCTCCTCCTCTTCATCGTCATCGTCCTCCTCATCCGACTCCTCGGACTCGTCTCCTCGTCGCTGCATCCTGGAGCCCCCCCTCAGCCTCACGCCTCGCCCCCTCCGTCCAGCCTCCCTCACACTCATACCTCTCTTTAGCTTGAGGATGGAGGAGGAACCAGGAGTCAGGAGGCCTCCTCTGCTCCCTCTGTGGGCTGAGCCTCCTCTCAGCAGGCCTCTCCTGTTGGAGACAAAGCCCCTCCTCCCCCCTCGGGCATGGAGCGCCATCTTCCTCCTGTGGGAGGCTGATGGATGGATGGATGGATGGGACAAGATCATTCAGTTATTCTGTGGTCACATTGTGAGAAAACACCACTTCATCTTTTAGAAGAGACAAACCTTCATCGTCGTCGTCGCTGGCAGAGTCATCTCCATCACGACTGTGTCTCTGTCGCCGGTAAATCTTTGCCATACGAGCGTCCAGCAGGGCGGAAGCCTTCCTCTTCTGGACATGGAGATAAAGATGGAGAAGAAATGACAGAGAGAAGAGTAAACAGACAAAAGGAAAGAGAGACAGGTATGGAGTATGTGGAAGTAAAGACGTTAAAGTAGAATAATCACTCACCGCTGGAAGTCCTTCACCTTTGTCTCCTTTAAACTGCTGAAGGAAAAGGACAAAAAAAGAACCTCAGTCTGTTTACATTCAGTCCAGTTTCAGCTTTGGATCAATAAAAGATAACTGTGTATAAAACTGTAAATCAATAACTGCTGATCAGCTCACTGTACTAAATTTGTAGAGCTCTAAGTGGAACTTCACTGTATTAATTGTAATATAATGACAATAAAGACTACCATGTTGAATATATATATATATATATATATATATATATATATATATATATATATATATATATATGTGTGTGCTGTTAGCACCGTTAGCTGCCAGCCGCCAGCTCAGCCGCTGCCATGTTGAGAGCCATGTGGAGGCAACAGAAACGCTTTGACACCTTCAACAACCAACAGCGTCTTTTCAGACAGTCAGGTAGTGCCAGTGATGGAAAAGAAAAGTGAAAAGGAGGAATGGAATCAGCTCATCCAGGGATTTAAACTGAGAACAACAGCAGCCACTGGTAACATTTAAAGGGAACAAACTGACTAAAAATGCACAAATATATGCTGTGCCAGTCAAAATATTTCATTTTTCTTTTCCAGCTCTCTGTTGTCAAGAAGTTGAAGTGAAGGGCTCGTCCATTACGAAGGATGAAGAAGGGAAAACAGCAGCCAGAGAGAGAAGAGACACCACTCCTAATGTAAACCACAGTTTAATGAAGAGTGGTGTCCGTCCTCTGGACAGGTGGGATGGATGGAGACACAGACGGAGGAAGCACTGAGGCCAGGCGGCACCTCTCACCAGTCTCGAGCTGATTGGCTGAGAAGGCAGAGGAGCCGCCACCAATAGAAGAGACGTAGAGGAGGAGCAGGAAGGAAGAGGAGGAGGGAGGAAACCACAGCGGACCACCTCTCCATCCTGCTGGGAGCCCACAGGACCCCCTATGGTAGCAGAGGGCCCGGGGCCCAGCCTGAGGACCAGGGGGCCATGGGGACGGATGTGCTGCTGGTGGCCGGCAGCCAACGACTCATCGCTGCCTGACGACTGACGGAGTCAAATTAAAGCCAGAAATAAGATAAGTTAATAGAGGAAAACAGACAGGAGACACGGAGCTGTTAGCTGTGACACACTGGGTGTGTGAGCGGAGGGTTAACAGAGTGACACAGAAGTATAAGTATACACTGGAAGTACTAGCAGATACTGTGAGCTGACACTGTACCTCTGGGTCAGTGATGCCCTGGACACACTTGGGACACTCCCAGCAGCTGGGCAGGTCTTTGTTCACCACTCCATCACCCTGAACCTGCAGAGCCACATAAACGCTCACTGAGAGGAAATCAAGGAGGGGAAATGTACAAATAAGCACCCTTAAAAAGATGGTTTCAGCAGCTCCTGTTGTTTGCTCCTTATTCTGATGTGCTCCTCTACTGATTCTACCTGTTTACTGATGTCTCTTCTTCTGATTCTGTTAGGACACACACTGATGTCTCCTGTGTGTTTCGTACCGTGAGGCAGGCCGGATGGACGATCTGAGCACAGTTTGAACACTCCATCAGCGTCAGGGAGGGGTCTCCAGTCTCCTCCTGGTTGGGCTCCTTGCAGATTTCACACACTGCAGACAGAGGGAGGCCCGGCTGAAAGAGACAAGAGGACGTTATAAAGCAGACAAGATGGACGACACATACATAAATGTACGAATCACAGAGAGTCTCACAGAAAGACACTGTCGGAGCACACAGGTCTGCTTCAGTTTGCCTGGACCTCCAAACTTCTTCATGTCTCTGCAGAAGTTACAGTCTCCACACTCCGGCCTCATGCAGGCCTCACAGCGCTTACACCTGCAGAGCACAGGAAATGGACCAATACTCACAAAATAGATTTAAACTAAAAAGATGGCGCTGGACGAGCTCCACTGAGGTAGCTTTATTACCTGACTCTGCGTCGTCTCAGCACCGACATGGAGGACGCTGGTTTCTGTGGTCGTGGGATGATGGGAGTGGAGGCCAGTTTAGGACGAGGTGGTGGAGGAGGGGGAGGAGGAGGCTGGTACCAGGAGGGCTGGTGGAGAGAGTCAACACAAGAACAACATGGTTACTAACAATGGACACACAATAAGAGTGTTTTCAGACAGTATCTGCTGATCAGAGGTCTATACGAGTTATTTCACCTGAAAAAAGGAAAATATTGACAAATCAACAAATATTAACATGAAGACTTAATAAAACCTTAAAAAAATACTTACTACTAATCACTGTTATTATTCTGTAAGGATTTTCAGTCTTCCTGGACACAGACTTCACTAGATAAATAGAGTGAGTGCATCATTACTGGGCTGAGCGTCTCAAAGTGAAGACTTACTCTCTTAGGCCACTTGACGATGGGTCTTCCTGTGTAGGACAGCTTGGGGTTGTCACCAGCATGTTCCTTCAGCAGAGCCTGCAGGGCAGACAGCAGGGACTAAGACCAACAGGACTACAGGGACTCTTGGCTGCCCTCATCAGAGACCAGTCCTACCTTGATGTGAGTGATGAGTGCTGGGGCGTTGTGTATTCCTGCTGGGACACACTTCTTGTTGGAGGGCAGAGCCTCCAGTTTGCCCAGCAGGTTCCACATCCCCTCCAGCTCCAGAGGAGTCAGGTGGACTTTAGCTGCAGGCTTGTCAGACTGCTGCTCTGAAGCCTCTTCATCACTGCCACCATCGTCCTCCTCATCGTCCTCCATCTGCTCGCTGGCTGGATCTGAGCTGGTCGGCTTCTTCAGACCTGAAGGAACCAGTTAGCTCAGAGTCTCAGAAGCTGCTGGTCAAAGCCACAAAATAAAAGCACCAGACAACACAATAAAAGCTCGTACCGATGCCCAGGCTGTGTTTCTGGAACTCTGGAGTGAGGTAGGAGGTCCTGGTCAGGCTGAAGACGTAGCGCTCCAACACGTACCAGCACATCTCGTAGTAGAAGGGGTAGCGAAACTTCAGAGGAACCTGTGGAGCAGAAAGACGACCTTCAGACGATCACTATGCTTCCTGTCTCATCCAGATCACAGGTGAGAGTGTTTTCTACCGACCCGTGTTCTGTCCTCTATGTTACAGATATTCAGCTGCATGGGGATGTTGAAGCTGTGCAGGAAGTTTCCTCCAAACACCATGGAGTCCACTGGGGTGTAGACAGCATGAATCCAACCTGAGCACAGCACACAGGTTAGTGATCTGTCACTGTCACCTTCATCGCTGAGAGAGACAGCAGCACACCTGAGGGGATGATGAAGGTGAAGCCCTGCTTCAGCTCAATCCTCTGGCAGTCAGATGCTCGGTCTCCCAGGAAAATGTCTCCCTGTTTCCCCGACAGAACCCAGTTCTCGTACAGCTCCAGGTTCTGGGGATTGGGGGGGATCAGCCAGAACACCTGGAAACACACACCTGGTCAGTCCAAAGCAGTCCACAACACCTGGCTGTCCACAGAGCGGAACAGAAAGGGTTCAGTCCCATCCTGGACTGAACATTTTAGACCTTCTATTAAACATAATGAGAAGAGCATCCAGCCTTTTAACGAGCCTGAACCAGAACCTCTGAGACTGGAACAGACCAGTGTGGCCCAAATAGGGCTGCACAACATGAGGAGATGAATGACATTTAAAAAAAAAAAAAAAAAAAAAAAAAAAAAAAGAACTGCAGTGATTAGTGCCAGCTCATGTGAGTCCTTCACACTGCTCTGTCTCTGGTCAAAGTTGGCAGAAAGAAATGAACACTGGTCATTTATCAGCAGTAACATCATCACAACACGAAGACACAGTGCAGGCTACCTTGCTGCCTCTGAGGATGTGGTACCACACTGAGGTCCCTCCAAAGTCGATGTGGAAGTCTGTGTAGCAGCCCTCAACGCTCATCAGACAGTATCTGCAGAGACAGCAGCAGTGATTATTACTGTATGATGACATCATTCAATAAGAGGAGCAGTCACATCGTCTGAAGACTCACTTCTGTACTTTGGGGTACTGCATATCTGTGATGGAGTTGGTCGAGTCTCTCTGTCTCTCCTTCAGGTGACGAGGCCACATGTTGTCCACCCAGTCGATCAGATCCACCTACAGACACAAAGACGAGACAGATAAGACGCTGAGACAGGACAGACATCTCCCTTCACAATAAAAGCCTACGTACTGTGGCAGGTCTGCGGACCAGGTTCTCCAGCTTTGTGTGGCTGAACTCCAGGCTGATGACGTTGTACAGCTTGTCTCTCTGAGAGGGAGGCGTCTCGTAGTAACGCGTCCACTGGGCCATGGACATCTCTGTCCCCTTCTGAGTGCTCACATCCATCACGTCTATCATACGTCGGCTACCTGAGATGGAGTTTTGTTTTTTTGGAGATGGTTAGTTGCACCACGCCAAAGAAATGAGGTCAAAACAGCAGCTGATAGGTTAAAGCTACAAGAGCACTTTAATAAATGTATCAACCATTGTCCTAAATTGTTGTTATTATTATCCATAGTTAGTGTTGATGCTACAATAAATGTTATTATTTTTTGACTAAACCAGCCAGGACTGAACATGAGACAGGTAGATCATTTCTGAAGTCTCACCGACAAACATCTTGACATCGTTGACAGTGAAATCAGGATCAGGCATCCTGCAGAACAACAGAAGGTTAATCATCATGTTAAAGGTCTGCAATCATGTCAGCGTGTTAGAGAAGACTGAAAGAGGAGGCCTACTTTAGCCCCAGTCCATCCGGCCTCTCAAAGATGATCGGGTCCCTCAGGCCGCCTCTCTGGATGAACTCAAACGTCAAGTCTAAGATATACAAAAACCACAGAAAGCTAAATGTGATGTTTTTGTCAGTTTTATTTTGGGGTTTCTGGAAATAATCTCCACACCTTTCCCCTCCATGCGCAGGACCCGGTCAGAGCTGAACCTCTGACTCTGGACTTTCTCCTCCAGGTCAAACATCCTCCTGCCGTCGATCTCCTCGTCCGAGATGCCGTCGTCATGGTAACGCCGCCGGGTACCAGCCCGCTGTTGAGATGGAGGAAAGGAGGCAAGAAGCAACAGGGAAAGGATGAATAAGTCAAAGGAAGAGACGACCAGACGAGGACCAGGACCGAATCCATCAGATTAAAGATCTGTTAGAGGTGAAATGAGTCAAAATATCATTTTAAGGAATAACAAAATGACACCAAAATCATTTTTATGGTTCTCAATGAAATGAGAATAATGCCATAAAAATGACCATCCCTTCTAATATCGAAAATCATCAAAATAATCACAATATACATAAATATTTTTTTCCAATAAAACACGTAAACGTTGCCTTAAAAAGTGTTTCGTCGATGCTTCTGGCAGGTGTTCGCAGGTCAGGTCACACAGGGTTAATCCCAGACTGAGCGCCCTCTGCTCCATAATCCATCCCTTCACTGGTGTCTCCATCCAGCCACAATAATCTCAGGTTAACACTGTTTTCTTTATTAAAGGAATAGTTCACGTGTTCCTACCAGCAGGGCAGCATGAAGCATTAAAACACATTAAAATATATATATATATATATATATATATATATATATATATATATATATATATATATATATATATATATATATGCAAAAATGTAATTATTCAAAATAATAATTAATCGTTTTAAGTTTACATTATACTTACATTATCTTCACAGATTTACCTTAATGCCAAATATCTGTATTGTCTGAGAGTTATCTACACTCTCATCAAAGCCGCCAGACTCCATTTAAAAAATAAAAAAACAACACTTTATTTACTAATTATACAGCCTTCACCATAACTTCAGAGACTGAACTCTATTTCTAAACAATGTACTGGTAAAGTCTCTGTCATGTCACAGCTGGCGGGTTTGTTTTATTCTGTCACATCACAGTACTGTAGCTGTTTGATGTTTTTCTTCATATATTTGAAAGAAAATGATATTCCACATCTTCTTGTTAAATTGTGATTTTCTCAATAAAAAAACTGTAGTTTTATGTCACAGGAGCTGCTAGTTAACTGTGCGGTACTCTGTGAGGTAAAACTACAGGGTTTTTCAATGGAGTCTGTGGCTTTAATGAGAGCACAGATAAAAACCAGCCTCACCTCCTAACAGACAAACTATCTGTCAGCTTCATGAGAATGATGTGCAGATTTTAGTTTGTCCATGAATAAAAACTGCAGCTCCTCATGATGGTCACGACACGTAAGCTATACTATTATTAATTTCATAACATCTCACATCTATGAACCTAATATTTGACAAACGTGGTTATGATATTTTTTCTTTACTCAATACATAAGAAATAGACATTTTTTGATACGGTTCCAATAAATTTACTTTCACAACTTTTCACTAGTTTGCGGTCGTCTAATTTACTACATTACTGCTTAATTACATGTATTG
>CM056555.1:27823895-27851791 GCA_029721515.1 Synanceia verrucosa | reverse complement strand
CCAGCTTGCAACCATTTGCTCCACTGCTGTTGGAGAGTTCCCGTCCATAGTTTTTTCTACAAAGCTCCTGTAGTAAAAGCTTAGCTGGGAGTGTGAGTGGTGCTAAAAATCCCAAAGGATCGTACACTGAACTGACGACCGATAGAATCCCACGTCTGGTATGGAGACGTTCCTTGAGTGCCATTTTGAACTGCAAAGCGTCAGTGTGGACACACCGCCGAAGGCTCTATCCATCGGCAGATGGTCTCTGTCCAGGTCCAAAGCATGCAGGTTGTTTGACGTGTCCTCTTCTGGAATATGGATAGCAACACTTCACACTTCATGCTTATCCATTTTGTCAGAAGGAAGCCTCCTCTGTGGCAAACAGCCTCTTCAGACGACAAGCTTTTTAGACAGTCATCTGACCGTATCAAGTACCTGTTACCATTAACTGTTCTGGTTGTCTTCTGCAGTCTTACTGAGTGTGTAGCAAGCACAGGAGAAAGTCCCTGTCCTTCTGTGCCACCTCTACCTGATGAAACATGGCTTGCCCGGCCGTCATCAATGCTACAGGTTTGTTAGTCTTTAACAGCTCTTTGTGTGTGAATTATTTATATGATCAATATAAATTCCCTCCTCTCTAGGCCTATAGAGAACGTGAACGTGACGTCACGTCGCTGTGCGTTTTGGGTGTCAGCGCCATCTTTGAAGGAACACAAATGTAAACAAAAGCAATCGTGCCATCGGCTGTTAATTAATAAAAATGTTAAGTACTGTGTTAAAGCTTTTAACACAGTAACGCTGGCCGACCATGGCTGCTTCAAAGTTTGAGAGGCAAAGTACTGCAGACCTCCGAATATGTAACTAGTGCACAAATACACACTCAGTGCTCCGAGAAACATCCCACTTACAGCTCAAATACTGTAGGTCATTAAGCTGTACTCTGACGATGAATCAGCTGACTGCAGATGTGTGTAAATCTATGTAACTATTGTGTGTGTAAGCGCTGTGTTGATGAAGAGAACGTCTCTTTTACATCTCATTTTCATCCATTTCACATTACAATTTAACACTGACGATGCTCTTTGGTGGATTATTTATTATTCATTTTATCAGCTTCTTTGATCGGTAGGTACGGCTGCATTTTTTGTTTCCTTGATTTAGTTGTTACGCATTTCGGAAACAGCAGTAAATTTAATATAATTGAATTTAATAATATAATTTGGACACGTTCGTTGGTTTGGATTAAAAAGCCCGTAGTTTGGATGTGATAACTTTGTGTGATGGGCAGTGAATTAACTGACTGCTGACTGAGATAAGAGATGAGATGAAATAAATCCTGGAACATGGCCTGGCCTCGCCAGATGAACTGGTGAGCTCACTGAACCATGGTTGACCAGTAGGCCTCCTTGCATCTGCACTTGAGACCTGGTACTATAATTTTTCTTATCGTCTCACTGATCTGTGAAGGTTATTATGACCATTTTCAGCCTCTTGAAAACAGAAAGAACGTGCAGGAATGACAGGTGTAACTGCTGACGACGCATTCAAGTGAGAAAAAAGTAAAATGAACCATCCAGGTAATACGATGTCAAGTTATCTTCTCCATGCAGGGGACCTTCATTGGGCCTGTTTGGTTTCATAAAGAAAAACCTTCTGACATGGAGGTTTCGCTCCTAACTCTGGATATCAGTGGCAGCATTGAGGAGCACCTGAAGGCAGCATGACATCCACAGGAACATGCTTCAGTGTCTGGACCCTCAATGCAACACCTCAAATTAAAACGTGACACTTTTTTTGTTGATTTTTGCATGAGCCAGTGACCAAATCTAGTCTGAATTTGTAAAAGATAAATCCAAATATGGTTTAAGAGTAGGCTGACTCACCTTCTCATCCCCAGGGCGTCGTATGCTGAGTCATTTTACCGCCAGCATAAGACGCCCTTTAGAGGAGAGGATGAACAAAGAAAACACACATATTCAAAAAGCATCACTGTAATGAAATACACAAAGAGTAAAGAGCTGAAGCAGAGAAACACAGTGACCAAAGGAAAGCACTTTCTTTCATTTCTGATTGGACAGTTTATTGTGACTGTACTCCGTCATTCAGGTCAGGGTGAATAAAAAGAACCAGAGCAGGTGCAGCTCTCCTCATAGCATCACATGCAGTGGCTAACATGCTAACAGTGAACACAGAGAAATAACAGAGAAAGGTAGAAAAAGAGTGAGAGCAGCTGAGTCAGAGATGCTGACTGAAAACAGCTGCTGCTCATTAAAACTTCACTCAAGCTCACTTCAAGAAATGACTTCAGCTTTTGGGATGAATCCTTCTCTCAAAGGGAAACATATCTTTCAAAAGTGGACAAAAGCAAAAGAGGCTCATCTTTCCTGCTTTCCAGCTGATCTAAACACTCCTACACATAAACTAACACAGACAGGTTCACACACAGCTTGTGATGGAGATGCTCTGACTGACTTCAGCCTCTGTAGCTGCCAGAGACAGTGTCCTGGTGGTTTGAGTGCTTTTATTTTGAAATGTTCTACTTGATGAAGCTGTAGAGGAACGAACCCAGAATCAAGGCCAGAATCACACAGCAGCAGAAGATCATCATTTGTTTCTGGAGGACAGAGAGGAAAGACGTTGTTACATCACCTTCATCCACCTTCATCTTCATCACCTTCAGGTGACAGTAAGGCATCGACTCACCCTGCGAGCCTCCTGCTGGAACTTGGCTGCCTTCTTAGTGTCGGCTACAGCTCTCTCCACAAAACCCACCGACTGATCCATGTTACTCTCAATCCTGTCGATCATGCCCCCCTGGAGGAGGAGGAGGACAGGAGGAGGAAGAGGAGGAAGAGGAGAGGAAGACAGGAGGAGGAAGAGGAGGAAGAGGAGAGGAAGACAGGAGGAGGAAGAGGAGGAAGAGGACAGGAGGAGGAAGAGGAGAGGAAGACAGGAGGAGGTGGAGGAGGAGGAAGAGAAGAGGGGAGGAGGAGGAAGAGGAGAGGAAGACAGGAGGAGGAAGAGGAGGAAGAGGACAGGAGGAGGAAGAGGAGGAGGAAGACAGGAGGAGGAAGAGGAGAAAGAGGGCAGGAGGAAGAGGAGAGGAAGACAGGAGGAGGAAGAGGAGCAGGAGGACAGGAGGAGGAAGAGGAGGAAGAGGAGAGGAAGACAGGAGGAGGAAGAGGAGGAAGAGGAGAGGAAGACAGGAGGAGGAAGAGGAGGAAGAGGACAGGAGGAGGAAGAGGAGAGGAAGACAGGAGGAGGTGGAGGAGGAGGAAGAGAAGAGGGGAGGAGAGGAGAGGAGGAGAAGGAGGAGGAGGAGGAGGAAGAGGAGAGGAGGAGGAAGAGGAGAGGAAGACAGGAGGAGGAAGAGGAGCAGGAGGACAGGAGGAGGAAGAGGAGGGGGAGGAGGAAGAGGAGAGGAAGACAGGAGGAGGAAGAGGAGGGAGAGGACAGGAGGAGGAAGAGGAGAAAGAGGACAGGAGGAGGAAGAGGAGGAGGAAGAGGAGAGGAAGACAGGAGGAGGAAGAGGGGGAGGAAGAGGGGAAGAAGAGGAGGAGGAGGACAGGAGGAGGAAGAGGAGGAGGAAGAGGAGAGGAGGAGGAGAGGAGAGGAAGAGAGGAGGAGAGAAGGAGAGGAGAGGAGAGGAGAGAGGAGGAGGAGAGGAGAGGAGAGGGGGAGGAAGAGGAGGAGGAGAGGAGAGGAGAGGAGAGGAGGAAGAGGAGAGGAGGAGAGGAGAGGAGGAGAGGAGAGGAGGAGAGGAGGAGAGGAGGAGAGGAGGAGGAAGAGCAGGAGCAGGAGGAGGAGGAGGAGGACAGGAAGAGGAGAGGAAGAGAGGAGAGGAGGAGAGGAGGAGGACGAGCAGGAGCAAGAGGAGGAGGAGCAGGAAAAGGAGAGGAGGAGGAGGAGGAAGAGGAGAGGAGAGGAGAGGAGAGGGGGAGGAAGAGGAGGAGGAGGAGAGGAGGACAGGAGGAGGAGAGGAGAGGAAGAGAGGAGGTGAGAAGGAGAGGAGAGGAGGAGAGGAGGAGGAGAGGAGAGGAGAGGGGGAGGAAGAGGAGGAGGAGGACAGGAGGACAGGAGGAGGAAGAGGAGGAGGAGGAGAGGAGGACAGGAGGAGGAAGAGGACAGAGTCAGAGCAGGAGGACACCTGCTGCTACAGATGACCTTTAGCTGGTTTCTGAACAAAGAGGAAGAGGAGCTGCTCCTCATGTCTCCACTGTGTCTTAATAAGTGTATAATAAAGATAATTTCATGGCAGCAGTAATAATATAAATACAGGACGTGGCTGAGTTTTAGTGATGTTGATGAAGCAGCCTCCAGACTTCAGGATCTGTAGATCATCTTCATCTCTCCTCACTCTTCATATTTACATCGTTTATTTTAACATTAGAGTGGATGACCTGCATATTTAATCATAGTGTTGTTGTTGTTGTTGTTGTTTACCTGGTTCTCCACCAGCATGGCGATGTCTACGAACATGTCGTGCAGCTCTTTGATGCTGCTCTCCAGCCTCATGATGTCTTTGTGTCGAGCCTCGATCTCATTCAGGGCCTGTTGGCTGATCTTAGAGTCCATGATCTGAGGGTGACGGGTGAGAGCGACTGTTATTACTGCTCTCATTTTACTTTTATTAGTTCTGTGCTATTCTGCTGAGTCATGCTGCCTCAGTCATATTTACTGCATTACTCTGTTTGGATCAATCCTATTGATCCAATGTGACCAACAGTCCACAAGCTAAAGCTAAATGAATTCTCTGATGATGGACTAGTTATCTGTCCACAGCTGATCTGACATCATGTCTTGTATGACATCATCAGTCCTCTCTGCTCTAAGCAGCCAGCAGGGGGCGCTACTAACCAACAACTGCCTCACTGCAGCCTCTGCTTCCTGCAGGTTTGAGCTTTGTTCACACTGAGACTCTCTGGAGTCTTTTCTGTTGGTTTGACCCTAACCCTGCCTCCATCTGACTGAACGGAACGGAACAGAATAGAATAGAACAGAACAGAACAGAATAGAACAGAATAGAATAGCACAGAACAGAATAGAACAGAACAGAATAGAATAGAACAGAACAGAACAGAATAGAACAGAATAAAACAGAATAGAACAGAAGAGTCATTTTTCTGTCCCTCTCACCCCGGCAGTGAAGACAGCAGAGTTTCCTCCCTCCAGCATCTCTTCCAGTTCCTCGTCAGTCGTTGCTTTCCCCGCTGTGATGATCAGAAATCATTTATTATGATGGAACATATTCACACACACAGACATGTTGTGATATTACATCCCATCATAACCGGCCCTGACTCACTGATCTCTAGCTGTCGGGCGATTCGTCCTTTGCTCTTATCTCTGAAGTCAACCTGAGCCTCGTTGTATTTCGTCATCACCTCCACAAACTTCTTGGCCAGGATGGCGTGCTGGGCAAACAAGAGTCACAGTAATATTCAATAATTATTAATCATATTTAATAACTTTTAGTAAGATTTAACAACATTCAAAAATATTGAATAACTATTAATAATAATGACATTTAATAATATTAAATAACAAGTATTAATAATATTTAATAACATTTAATAGAATCTGATAATTTTAAGTAATTCTTCAAAATATTCATAACTTTTAATAAGATTTAATTATATTCTATGATATTTAATAACATTTAATAATTTTAAATAACATTTAGTAACATTTAATGGTATTGAATAACTTGTAATAACAGTATTTCTGTTATTGGTTTGATTATTGTTATTTTTATGGGTATTACATATTTGTAAAGTAAGCCTCTTTTAATGTCCTTATCTGGTGTCGTCTGACCTGTGATTTGCGTATCCTGAGGTCAGCTGAAGCCCTCTCGTCTGTGTTTGTTTCAAGCTGCCGTTCAATAGCTAAAAAAAAAAACCATATATAAGCACAAATAAAAATGCATAAAAACACAAATAAACACACAAAACAAAAACACATATAAACACAATAAAAACACATAAAAACACAAATAAACATGCATAAAACACACAAAACACATTTTAACACCCTCACAAAAACCATAAAAGAGACAAACAAGGCGTGATCCTGGTGTGTTGTGAACTGAAAATTCTTCTTAAATGTGACGTGTTCAGTATTTAAAGGTGTCATGTGGCCAGAACTTTAGTTTCAAACATTCAAAGCTCAGCGCTGTGGAGATGACGAGGTGATGAAGGTCAGGCAGTGACCTTGAACAGGGCGTCAGGCACATTGTCACCACTTCAGGGTTACCTTGTTGTTTATGCTCAGAGTGTTACAGAATCGACTCATTTCAGATGAGCGTTTTATTTTAAAGCTGCTTCTGAGAACAACACAAAAGCTCTTTACTCTTTAGTTTGTTTCTGGCGTTGTTGGCCGCCTTCTTGATCTCATTGGTGAGGGCTTCGACATCGTCTTGTGTTTCTGAAACAGGAAGGAAAAGGCTTTAAACACAGGAAGTGACAGACGTCAAGGTGTGTTCGTGTTTTTCTGCTGTTATACTCTGATCAGGTGTGGGCGCCGACAAGATGGCGGAGTAGAGCTTCTTTATCTCTGTGACGCTCACGTCGATCTTGTCGATGCTGGAACGGATGTCCTCAATCTGAAAGAAGAAAAAACTCCTCAGTCAGAAAACAGAAGGTTTCCTCTGGAGACGAGAGGAAGAGACAGAAACAAACCTGGTTAAAGAAATCATCCATGAAAGCCTCGTTCTCCACAGGAACCTCCACATCATCTCCAGCGTCGCTCTTCTGCTCCACACAGCAGGCGAACAGGAAGTCAGCACGGAGCTACTGGTGATCTATTAGTGATCTACTATAAATCTATTACTGATCTACTATGAATCTATTACTGATACACTATAAATCTATTAGTGATCTCCTGATAACCCATTAGTGATCTCCTAATAATCTATTAGCGATCTACTGATAACCTATTAGTGATCTACTAATAATCTATTGGCGATCTACTGATAACCTATTAGTAATCTACTGATAACCTATTAGTGATCAACTATAACTCTATTACTGATCTACTATGAATCTATTACTGATACACTATAAATCTATTAGTGATCTACTGATAACCTATTAGTGATCGACTGATAATCTATTAGTAATCTACTATAAATCTATTACTGATCTACTATGAATCTATTACTGATACACTATAAATCTATTAGTGATCTACTGATAACCTATTAGTGATCTACTAATAATCTATTAGCGATCTACTGATAACCTATTAGTGATCTACTGATAATCTATTAGCGATCTACTATAAATCTATTAGTGATCTACTGATAATCTATTAGTGATCTACTATGAATCTATTAGTGATCTACTGATAATCTATTAGCGATCTACTATGAATCTATTAGTGATCTACTGATAATCTATTAGCGATCTACTATAAATCTATTAGTGATCTACTGATAATCTATTAGCGATCTACTATGAATCTATTAGTGATCTACTGATAATCTATTAGCGATCTACTATGAATCTATTAGTGATCTACTGATAATCTATTAGCGATCTACTATGAATCTATTAGTGATCTACTGATAATCTATTAGCGATCTACTATGAATCTATCAGTGATCTACTGATAATCTATTAGCGATCTACTATAAATCTATTAGTGATCTACTGATAATCTATTAGCGATCTACTATGAATCTATTAGTGATCTACTGATAATCTATTAGCGATCTACGATAAATCTATTAGTGATCTACTATGAATCTATTACTGATACACTATAAATCTATTAGTGATCTACTGATAATCTATTAGCGATCTACTATAAATCTATTACTGATATACTATGAATCTATTAGTGATCTACCGATAATCTATTAGTGACCTATTATAAATCTATTACTGATCTACTATAAATCTATTAGTGATCTACTATAAATCTATTACTGATATACTATGAATCTATTGCTGATCTACTATAAATCTATTAGTGATCTACTATAAATCTATTACTGATATACTATGAATCTATTAGTGATCTACCGATAATCTATTAGTGACCTATTATAAATCTATTACTGATCTACTATAAATCTATTAGTGATCTACTATGAATCTATTACTGATCTACTATGAATCTATTAGTGATCTACCGATAATCTATTAGTGACCTATTATAAATCTATTACTGATCTACTATAAATCTATTACTGATCAACTATAAATCTATTACTGATCTACTATAAATCTATTAGTGATCTACTGATAATCTATTAGCGACCTACTATAAATCTATTAGTGATCTACTGATAATCTATTAGTGATCTACTATAAATCTATTAGTGATCTACTATAAATCTATTACTGATCTACTGATAATCTATTAGTGATCTACTATAAATCTATTAGTGATCTACTATAAATCTATTAGTGATCTACTGATAATCTATTAGTGACCTACTATAAATCTATTACTGATCTACTATACATCTATTAGTGATCTACTATAAATCTATTACTGATCCACTATAAATCTATTAGTGATCTACTGATAATCTATTAGTGACCTACTATAAATCTATTACTGATCTACTATAAATCTATTACTGATCTACTATAAATCTATTAGTGATCTACTGATAATCTATTAGTGATCTACAATAAATCTATTACTGATCTACTATAAATCTATTAGTGACCTATTATACATCTATTAGTGATCTACTATAAATCTATTAGTGATCTACTATAAATCTATTAGTGATCAACTATAAATCTATTACTGATCTACTATAAATCTATTACTGATCTACTGGGGATCTATTAGTGATCTACTGATAATCTAATGATGTACTACTAATAGTGATCTAATACTGATATAATAGTATAGTACTAATACTACAGTTTCTTAACTACCTCCTGTGGTCCCTGAATGCCTCCTGATGGTCCCTGAATGCCCCCTGTGGTCCCTGAACGCCTCCTGATGGTCCCTGAATGCCTCCTGATGGTCCCTGAATGCCCCCTGTGGTCCCTGAACGCCTCCCGATGGTCCCTGAATGCCCCCTGTGGTCCCTGAACGCCTCCTGATGGTCCCTGAATGCCTCCTGATGGTCCCTGAATGCCTCCTAATGGTCCCTGAATGCCTCCTGCCTGACCGGCAGCCTCTGGTTTCCTGTGCTGAGCTACTCGTGCCACAGTGACTGATTCCACCTAATGCTGATCTGGATGCTTCCCTCTCACGAGCTGCTTCCTTCTGCACGGTTCAGCTTTTACAGCTGAACCGTCAATTAATCTGGTTTAACTACTAGCCCTCCATAATATAACTCTGCTGATACCAGTAGTATACCAGTAGTATATAGTTGTATAGTAGTAGTAGTATACCAATGGTATAGTAGCTGTATACTAGTAGTATACCGGTAATATAATAATAATGTACTAGGAGTATACTAGTAGTATACCAGTAGTATCGTAATATATATTTCCTTTATTTTTCTAGGAAGTCCCTTGAGATAAAACTCTCTTTTCCGACGGAGAATGCACCTGTAGTGTAGAAGTAGTATACCAGTAGTATTGTAAGAGAATACTTGTAGTATAGTAATAGTATACCAGTAGTATATAGTTGTATAGCAGTAGAAGTATACCACTGGTATAGTAGTTGTATACTAGTAGTATACCGGTAGTATAGTAATAATGTACCAGTAGTATAGTAGTATCGTAATATATATTTCCTTTCTTTTTTATTATTATTATTTATTAATTATTTATTTTTAGAAGTAGCATACTGGTAGTATAGTCGGAGAATACTTGTAGTATAATAATAGTATACCAGTAGTATAGTAATAGTGTACCAGTAGTTTAGTGGTAGTAATACAGCGGTAGTATAGTAATGGTGTACTGGTAGTATAGTAGTTGTATAGTAGTAGTAGTGTACCAGTAGTATAGTAGTAGTAGAGTACCAGTAGTATATTAACAGTATGCCAGTAGTATAGTAGTATTGTACAACTATAGTTGTGGTAGTATAGCAGTAGTATAGTGATAGTGTACGAGTAGTATAGTAGTAGTAGTCTAGCAGTAGTATAGTAATAGTGTTCCGGTAGTACAGTAGTAGTATAGCAGTAACATAGTAGTAGTATAGCAGCAGTATAGTATTAGCGTACCAGTGGTACATTAAGAGTGTACCAGTAGTATAGCAGTAGTATAGTAGTTGTACAGTAGTAGTAGTAGCATAGTAGTTATATAGTAGCAGTAGTATAGTAGTTGTTTTGTAGCAGTAGTATAGCAGTAGTATAGTAGTTGTGTAGTCGTTGTATAGTAGTTTTAGTATCGCAGTAGTATAGTAGTTGTATAGTAGCAGTAGTATAGCAGTAGTATAGTAGTTGTATAGTAGCAGTAGTATAGTAGTTGTGTAGTCGTTGTATAGTAGTTTTAGGATCACAGTAGTATAGTAGTTGTATAGTATCAGTGGTATAGTAGTTGTATATAGTAGCAGTAGTATAGTAGTTGTATTATAGCAGTAGTATAGTTGTTGTATAGTAGTTTTAGTATCGCAGTAGTATAGTAGTTGTATAGTACTTTTAGTATAGCAGTAGTATAGCAGTTGTATAGTAGTAGTAGTATAGTAGTTGAATAGCACTTTTAGCATTATATGCAGCACAGTATAGCAGGTAGTAGCCCTTTTGGTATAGTGAGCAGTATAGCAGCTATTGTATGCAGCAGTGGTATGGCGGTAGCACAGCAGGTTGTAGCAGCAGCAGCACAAATGGTTGTACAGTAGCAGCAGCATAGCAGTGGTATAGTAGTTGTACAGCAGGTAGCAGTATAGTAGCCAGTTGTATATATGGCAGTGAGTGCATGGCATTAGTATAGCCTGGTTGTATGGTAGCAGTGAGTATAGTAGGTTGTATAGTGGTAGTAGTAGCATAGTGGTTATAGCTAGCAGTGGTATAGTAGCATGTTTTGTGTCCCAGGTTGGTATAGCAGTAGTATAGTGGTTGTGTAGTCGTTGTATAGTAGTTTAGTGATCGCGGTGGTATAGTAGTTGTATAGTAGCAGTGGTATAGCGGCACAGTAAGCCACAGGTGGTTGTATAGTGGCAGTGGTATAGTAGTTGTATAATGGTTTTAATTGCGGTAGTATAGTGGTTGTATAGTAGTAGTAATTAGCTGGTGTATAGCAGTTTTCCAGTGGTTTGCAGTGCAGTATAGTAGTAGTGAGTATAGTAACTTGAACAGTAGCCTGAGTATAGCAGTAGTATAGTAGTTGTATAGCAGCAGTGGTAATAGTAGCTGTTGTAGGTAGTGGTAGTAGTATGGTAGCTTGTATAGTAGCCTTAGTATTGCAGTAATTATAGTAGCTGTATAGTAGCAGTAGTATGATAGTAGTTGTATAGTAGTTTAGTATATAGCAGTAGTATAGTAGTTATATAGTAGTTTAGTATAGCAGTAGTATAGTACATTGGTTGTATAGTAGTTTAAGTATGGCAGTAGTCCTAGTAGTTGTATGGTACGTGGTTGTATAATGGTTTAGCACATTGCAGTGGTATAGCAGTTGCATAGCAGCAGTGAGCACAGTAGCTTGTATAGTAGCCCTAGCTTTAGCAGTGGTATAGTAGTAGTGGTATATGTAGCAATTGGAATAGTAGTTTGAGTATAGCAGAGCAGTATAGCCTGGTTGTATAGTAGCAGTAGTATAGTAGTTGTATAGTAGCAGTAGTATAGTAGTTGTATAATAGTTTTAGTATTGCAGTAGTATAGTAGTTGTATAGTAGTAGTAGTATAGTAGTTGTATAGTAGTTTTAGTTTAGCAGTAGTATAGCCCTAGTTATATAGTGGTTTTAATTATGGCAGTAGTATAGTAGTTGTATAGCTGGTTTTACATTATAGCACACAGTAGTCTGTAGTATGGCAGTTGTACAATAATGGTCTTAGTATCAGCAGTATGTATGCTAGTTGTACAGTAGTAGTGCAGTACAGTAGCTTGAATAGTAGTTTAGTATAGCAGTAGTATAATTAGTCATTTGTATAGTACCTTTTTAGTATAGCAGTAATTATGTAGTAGCCTTGTATAGTAGCAGTGTTAGTATGTTGATGAGTATAGTAGCTTGTATAGTAGTAATAGTATAGTAGTTGTATAGTACTTTAGTATAGCAGTAGTATAGTGCATATAGCTTGTATAGTAGCAGTACATTATAGTAGTTGTATAGTAGTAGTAGCATTTATAGTATTCTTGTATAGTGGTAGTTATACTAGTATAGCAGTATAGAAGTTATATAGTAGTTTTAGTATAGCAGTAGTATAGTAGTTGTATAGTAGTTTTAGTATAGCAGTAGTCTAGTAGTTGTATGGTAGTTGTATAGTAGCAGTAGTATAGCAGTAGTATAGTAGCTGTATAGTAGTAGTTGTATAGTAGTTTTAGTATTGCAGTCTGATAGCACATACAGTTGTATAGCTAGCTGTGACATAGCCTGCACAGCTTTGAAGCCCTAGCACAGTCCAGCAGTCATGGTATGGATGCCTGTATAGTAGTTTTAGTACTAGCAGTAGTATGGGAGTTACTATAGCAGTTTTGGTACTAGCAAGTAGTATAGTAGTTGTATAGCAGTTTTAGTCTAGCAGTAGTCTAGTAGCTGTATAGTCAGACACAGTCTTTTGTATAATAGTTTTTAGTGTGTTAGCAGTAAGTATGGTAGTTGTATAGTGGTTTAGCATAGCTATAGTATACACAGTGGATTTGTATGAAGTAGCTTTTAGTATGGCAGTGAGTGTATATAGTAGTTTGTATAGTAGCAGTAGTAAATGCAGCAGTAGTATAGTAGTTGTATAGTGGTTAATTTGGTATAGTATAGCGATTAGTATAGTAGTTGTATAGTAGTTTTAATATAGCTTAGTATAGTGGTTGTATAGAACAGAGTTTTGTAGATTATAGCAGAAGTATAGTGAGTTGTATAGTAGTTTTATTGTATAGCATTAGTAAATTGGTATTGGTTATAGAGTATGTTTGGGTATGGCAGTGAGTATAGTAGGCTTGTATTGTATAGTAGCTAGTGAGTATAGGTAGTTGAATAGCACAGTTTCAGGTATAGCAGTAGTATAGTAATTGCTGTAGTAGCAGTAGCATGTATAGTAGTTGTATAGTAGCAGTGAGTATGGCAGTGAAGCCTATAGCAGTTGTATAGTAGCAGTACAGTATGAGCAGCAGTATGCAGCTGCATGTTGTATGTAGCAGCCACAGCAGCTATGGCAGTAGTATAGCAGTTGTATGTGTAGCAGTGAGCTATAGCAGTGGTAGCAGTGGTTGTATAGCTAGCTTTTAGTATAGCATTAGTATAGTAGTTGTATGCAGCTCTAGTTTCAGACTATAGCAGTGAGCCTATAGCATGGTTGTATAGCATGGTTTTAGCATACAGCAGTAGTATAGTAGTTGTATAGCAGTTTTAGTATCGCAGTAATTATAGTGGTCTTTAGCATTATGGCATTAGTATATGTGGTTGTATAGTAGTTTTAGCATACGCAGCATAGTCTATGGTAGCATTGTATAGTAGTTTTAGTATAGCAGCAGTAGTATAGTAGTTTGTATAGTGGTTTAGTATAGCATTAGTATAGTAGCCTTGTATAGTAGCCTTTAGTATGTGCAGCTAGTATAGTAGTTGTATAGTGGTTTGCAGTATAGCATTAGTATAATGGTAGCTGTGTAGTAGTTTTTGTATAGCATTAGTATGGTAGGTTGTATAGTAGTTTTAGTATAGCAGTAGGTATAGCAGTAGTATAATGGTTGTATAGTAGTTTTGTATGGCAGTGGTAGTATAGCCGGTAGTATAATGGTTGTATAGTAGTTTTTAGTATAGCATTAGTATGGTAGTTGTATAGTAGTTTTGAGTATAGCAGTGAGTATGGTAGTTCTATAGTAGTAGTAGTATAGTAGTAGTAGTTTTAGTATAGTAGTAGTATAGTAGTTGTATAGCAGCAGTAGTATGGCAGTAGTATAGTAGTTGTATAGTAGTAGTAGTATAATAGTTGTACAGTAGTAGTAGTATAGCAGTAGTATAGTAGTTGTACAGTAGTAGTAGTATAGTAGTTGTATAGTAGCAGTAGTATGGCAGTAGTATAGTAGTTGTATAGTAGCAGTAGTATAGTAGTTGTATAGTAGTAGTAGTAGCATAGTAGTTATATAGTAGTTTTAGTATAGCAGTAGTATAGTAGTTGTATAGTAGTTTTAGTATAGCAGTAGTATAGTAGTTGTATAGTAGTTTTAGTATAGCAGTAGTATAGTAGTTGTATAGTAGTAGTAGTATAGTAGTTGAATAGTAGTTTCAGTATAGCAGTAGTATAGTAATTGTATAGTAGCAGTAGTATAGTAGTTGTATAGTAGCAGTAGTATTGCAGTGGTATAGTAGTTGTATAGTAGTTTTAGTATAGCAGTAGTATAGTAGTTGTATAGTAGTTTTAGTATAGCAGTAGTATAGTAGTTGTATAGTAGTTTTAGTATAGCAGTAGTATAGTAGTTGTATAGTAGTTTTAGTATAGCAGTAGTATAGTAGTTGTATAGTAGTTTTAGTATAGCATTAGTATAGTAGTTGTATAGTAGTTTTAGTATAGCAGTAGTATAGTAGTTCTATAGTAGTAGTAGTATAGTAGTTGAATAGTAGTTTTAGTATAGCAGTAGTATAGTAGTTGTATAGTAGTTTTAGTATAGCAGTAGTATAGTAGTTGTATAGTTGTATAACAGGTGCTCCACGTGGTAAACAAGCGGAATAAGTCAATAAATGGACTGGATTACCTCCTTCAGCTGTGCCAGTCGGTCCTTCATCTTCAGGATCCAAATAACTATTAAAACCAACAGACTGAACAGAAGAAGAGACGCTCACAGGTCCTGGATCAGCGGTCCGTCTCAAGCCTCCAGCAGATGAAATGTGATTAGTTAGTCCAGAAGGTCAGAGTCACATGAAGGACAGAGATGAAGACTAAAAAATAGAGGATAATAAAGTGATGAATAGAGCAGAGCTGGTTGTCAGCAGCACGTCTCTCAGTACTGAGGCAGTATTCAACCTAACCTGAGGTCACTAAGCCTCTATCCTCTAAGAACGGATTATAGTGTCCAGCAAGATAAAGCTCCACGTCTACCATGCTGCTGCCTGCACGTCTATTAGCCTATTAGCCTGTAGCCTGCTGAGAAAAATAACCTGGATATTTCTATGAGCAGGCTGCTATCTGTACTATCGCTGCATGACCAGTGACTCTCTCTCATCATTACAGGGCTTCTAGCTATGTTTTATTTATTTATTATTATCGATGAATCTTCATTTAACCAGTTGAGGGAAAAAAGCATCACATGTATAATCTATATCTGTATATGTATATTTGTATATTTATAATCTATTGTCAGTATAAAAACCAAGTCCAAACATCAGGGAATCTAAACTGATAACAACTAAACAAACATTTATGTATATCATATTTCAGTGGCAATATATTATGCAATCCATAGATACTATCATATTTAGATATACTATTCAATACCAATATATTTCACTATATAAAATAATATCTGACATTATTTCTCTATACCATCTCAGTAGCCTGCAGCCTGGACTAGTTGACCTAATGAATTAGTCCTGAACGGGTCCTGGAGACCCATGATAACCCCCCCTGCACCCCCACTGTGTGAGCCTCAGTCAGTCAGCCCATTAGCGCTCATCACAGCCGGACCTCATCCATAAAAACCAGGACTGTGTGTGTGTGTGTGTGTGTGTGTGTGTGTGTCCACCTCTTACCAGCTTTTATGTGTGTTCCCAGACCTGCTGATCAAAAACAGGCAGGGTGGACTGCTGGTCTGCCTGGTCCTGGTGGTCTCCCAGTCCCTGGTGGTCTCAGGGTTTATGTGTGTGTTCTTGGGGGTGTTGCTGTATAACGTGTGTGTCCTCTCATTTCCAGGTCAGGTGTGCTGGACGAGTGTCACCAGGTGTGTTTTCTGAACCATCATGCCTCCAAATGAAAATGTTCCAGAAAATCCAGATTCTCAGATCCAGAATGAAGACCAGGTCCCAGCAGAATCCTCTGGATCTGGACACTGTCAGTCTCCCTGTGAGTCCTGTGTTTCCTGTTTTATTTATCAGCTTTATATTTTTCCATGTTGTGGATTAAAATCAGTTTGAGAACGTTAAAAAAGAACTATACAGGAAAAATGAAAATAGCAGTAAAGACGTGAGCAAATATTTCTATTTTGTATATATATATATATATATATATATATATATATATATATATATATATATATATATATATATATTCTATTTTCACTCTTTTTATTTCTTCTTTTCGTCTTTTGTGTCTTTTTGTTTCCGTCTCTCTCAGAAAATAACTCTGTTGCATATAAATCCTCTACTTTAGCAGTTAGCATTTAGCATTTAGCAGTTAAAATAAATAAATGTAGTGTGTTTTGTTGATTTATTTCCTGACACCAGAGAGAGGTGTTTTTGATTTATTTTATTTATTTGACTAAAAGGGTGTAAAAGTGTAGAAATAGAGCAGTTTAGATGAGACGGAGGCCCTGAAGGCCACCCAGGATCCAGAGGTGTGAGACCTGCCAACGTGGCAGCTAATGACCAATAAACCAGGACAGGACTGAGCTGCTCACACTGCAGTAAATCACAGGAGCACCAAGGAGAGGAGGAAAGAGCTGGAGGGTGTGAGGTGGTGATGAAGTCCTGTCATACAGCTTTTTAATGAAAGACTATCTTATTTTACTTATCTAGAAGAATCTCCATCTGCTATCATGTCAAAATGGGCAATTTTTGAAGTGAAAGAAAAGAAGAACCCAACATCTGTTTATGTCTCTTTTCATGAAGAACGCTCACCAGGTGGCCTCTTTGAGACCCTTTCACAATAAAGCTCTGTTCTATTCTA
Source organism: Synanceia verrucosa (assembly GCA_029721515.1). Classification (NCBI taxonomy): domain Eukaryota; kingdom Metazoa; phylum Chordata; class Actinopteri; order Perciformes; family Synanceiidae; genus Synanceia; species Synanceia verrucosa. The sequence continues at coordinate 27,834,927 of CM056555.1, read as the reverse complement.
TTCTATTTCACTGTCTCATGGCTGATGCTGTTGTGTCTCGTCACATTTCCTTTGGAGGAGTCACTTCCTGTTTTATTGTGATAGGAACTCTTCCCTTTCTTTTCAGATGCCTTCACTTCCTGTCCTGTATTTATTGTCCTTGTCTCCTTTTGTCTCTCAGTTTGTCGTCTTTCTTCCTTCAGGTTCATTCGTCCATTTGGCCTCTTGTGACTTTTTCCTATTTTCAGATTTTTTTCTCAGTGACCGTTGAGTTTCATTCCTCAGTTAGTATGTTTTTTTTTTCCCAGCCTGCCTCATTGTTCCTGTTTGTTCTTGCTGATACAGGAAGTTTTTTTTGAGTGCTGTTTTTTCAGAGTTAAACTCACCTAAAGTTAGAACTGAGACCGTCATAGAGCTTTTCTCTGTTTCGTCCCTGCAGACATGCTGTGCTGCTGATTGCTCTGATTCAAAGAACGCTCCATATGCTGAGAAACAATATACTCTCCAGATCACATTTTTTCCTGTTTCTTTCCTTTTTTCCCTTTTCTCTTTCTTCAGCATCTATAAAAGTGGAACAATGGTCTGGCTGTCTTTGGTTTGGCAGCTAATGAATCCAATACTTCCCCTCACGGCGAGGGCTGATTAGAAGGAGAAAAAACACATTTTGTCACCGTCTCTTTTGATGGAGAGCCCTATCTGTCTATATGTGGTTGCGTCACTGCAGTTATGGGGTGAATAAAGTGACCTGGAGGTTCGTTTCAAAGGCTGCCAAAGGCCCACCCTCTCCTCTCTTTGCCTCCCCTCCCCTGCCTCTCCACACTGAAAACAACATCTCACACCACAAACCAGCCTCCATGTTCACCTTTTCACTCTGAAAGCTGCTGAAGCTCCATCATGGCCTGATGGAGAGTTCACTGATGGTCAGTTAGCGTCTCCATTAAGGCTCCACCGGCTGATCAGCTTCACTTAAATTCTCCTTTTTCAGGGGAAAAGTGGACTTTGGGTGGAAAACAACAGTGGAAATGGGGCCCTCTGCTGGAGGAGGGACATAAGCTGGAGGGGAGGAGGAGAAAGGGAGGCGTCTGCATGGACTAATGGCTGCCAGATGTTTTGGTATTATCGCAGGGAAAAATTCTCCCGCAGCCACAGTCATCGATCATGTTAGCCGGTCGGCTGCAGACGGACGGACGGACACTGTTGTTGCTGGAGGTATGTGATGTCATCATAAACCTACAGCCTGCTGAACTCTGATGAAACATCTCACCGTCTCCAGTCGATGTTAAACATTTAACTCACACAGTAATAATCAAACAGTGTGATGTGATTTTGTCCTCTGACTTCAGCTCAAACAAATGTTCCATAACTCAAATAAATGATTCATATCTGTAATTTACAGCAAACCTCCATCATCATTTGTACGTCAACTTTGCATTTTTCAAAGTAAATTTCACTCTCACTAAAATGCACAAATAAATGCAGAGTAACTTTTGTGTCTGTGCCTCTATTTACGACTCATATATTATCATTATCTATGTGTGTGTGTGTGTTTGTCTTTGTCCTTCTTTATTTCTATTCATGCAGCTTTTTTTTATCATGATATATGTTTATTGTTTGTTCTGGTACTCAGTGATTAAAGTTCATTCATTCAGTCATCATGTGTAAATACAAACTGTTTCAGTAGCTCGTCTCCATGTGTGCCACCTGGTAAAGAAGAACAGTTTGGATATAACTAAAGAATCTCAGCCTTGGTTTTGTTGCCTCATGAGCTCAGTCTGTTCTGCTCATTAGATCTTAATAATTAATAATATTTGGGCCGTTTGTAAAATCTGTGAAATTAAACACCTGTAACAACAGCTACTTGTTTAGTGTCTAACAGAGGAGGTATTTTACTACTTTAAGTGAAACGATTTGGTGTGTTTTTTAGCTGTGGTCCAGAGTTTATAGTAAAAAATAGAGAGTGTAAAGTGAGTGGCATCGTGCTGACCTTCAGTGTGCATTAGTTCTAGCTGCTCTGCTGTCCTCACCTGAGGCCAGACTACAGACTTTACATCTCATGTCTTTGTCAGGACGAGAAAAAGTCCTCTGAAGATCTGCCACCAACAGCAGAGCGACTGATAAGGCCTTATCACTGGATTAGTGAGTGACAGCTCCATCAGATAGCAGTGGAGCGCTGGGAGCATCATGTCAGGAACCCTCCCATGGGCTTAAAGCTGTCAGCTGTCAACACAGCTAACTGCTGCCACATTCACACTCCTGTCTGAACACACAGCTGCTGTCGTTTTCACATGACATGGAAACGCTGATACGAGTCAGCACTTATTCTCCTCTTCATCTGGATCAATTTTGCACAATAAATGATTTTGTTCATCTCACAATGTAAACATGTCTATTGAAGACAAGAAAATTCAGCGTAGTAACTGTAACTATACAATGTAACTGTAACAGTAACTATACAATGCAACTGTAACTGTAACTATACAATGCAACTGTAACTGTAACTATACAATGTAACTGTAACTGTAACTCATACATAACTAGCTGTAACTGTAGCTATACATCAGAACTGTAACTGTAACTATACAATGTAACTGTAACTGTAACTCATACATAACTAGCTGTAACTGTAGCTATACATCAGAACTGTAACTGTAACTATACAATGTAACTGTAACTGTAACTCATACATAAGTAGCTGTAACTGTAACTATACAATGTAACTGTAACTGTAACTCATACATAAGTAGCTGTAACTGTAACTATACAATGTAACTGTAACTGTAACTCATACATAAGTAGCTGTAACTGTAACTATACAATGTAACTGTAACTGTAACTCATACATAACTAGCTGTAACTGTAACTATACATTGTAACTGTAACTGTAACTATACAATGTAACTGTAACTGTAACTCATACGTAACTAGCTGTAACTGTAACTATACAATGTAACTGTAACTGTAACTATACAATGTAACTGTAACTGTAACTCATACATAACTAGCTGTAACTGTAACTATACAATGTAACTGTAACTGTAACTCATACGTAACTAGCTGTAACTGTAGCTATACATCAGAACTGTAACTGTAACTATACAATGTAACTGTAACTGTAACTCATACATAAGTAGCTGTAACTGTAACTATACAATGTAACTGTAACTGTAACTCATACGTAACTAGCTGTAACTGTAGCTATACATCAGAACTGTAACTGTAACTATACAATGTAACTGTAACTGTAACTCATACATAACTAGCTGTAACTGTAACTATACAATGTAACTGTAACTGTAACTCATACGTAACTAGCTGTAACTGTAACTATACAATGTAACTGTAACTGTAACTCATACGTAACTAGCTGTAACTGTAACTATACAATGTAACTGTAACTGTAACTCATACATAACTAGCTGTAACTGTAGCTATACAATGTAACTGTAACTGTAACTCATACATAACTAGCTGTAACTGTAGCTATACATCAGAACTGTAACTGTAACTATACAATGTAAATGTAACTGTAACTATACAATGTAACTGTAACTGTAACTATACAATGTAAATGTAACTCATACGTAACTAGCTGTAACTGTAGCTATACATCAGAACTGTAACTGTAACTATACAATGTAACTGTAACTGTAAGTCATACATAACTAGCTGTAACTGTAACTATACAATGTAACTGTAACTGTAACTATACAATGTTACTGTAACTGTAACTGTAACTCATACATAACTAGCTGTAACTGTAACTATACAATGTAACTGTAACTGTAACTCATACATAACTAGCTGTAACTGTAACTATACAATGTAACTGTAACTGTAACTATACAATGTAACTGTAACTGTAACTCATACATAACTAGCTGTAACTGTAACTATACAATGTAACTGTAACTGTAACTCATACATAACTAGCTGTAACTGTAACTATACAATGTAACTGTAACTGTAACTATACAATGTAACTGTAACTCATACATAACTAGCTGTAACTGTAGCTATACAATGTAACTGTAACTGTAACTATACAATGTAACTGTAACTGTAACTCATACATAACTAGCTGTAACTGTAGCTATACAATGTAACTGTAACTGTAACTATACAATGCAACTGTAACTGTAACTCATACATAACTAGCTGTAACTGTAACTATACAATGTAACTGTAACTGTAACTCATACATAACTAGCTGTAACTGTAACTATACAATGTAACTGTAACTGTAACTATACAATGTAACTGTAACTGTAACTATACAATGTAACTGTAACTCATACATAACTAGCTGTAACTGTAGCTATACAATGTAACTGTAACTGTAACTATACAATGTAACTGTAACTGTAACTCATACATAACTAGCTGTAACTGTAGCTATACAATGTAACTGTAACTGTAACTATACAATGCAACTGTAACTGTAACTCATACATAACTAGCTGTAACTGTAACTATACAATGTAACTGTAACTGTAACTCATACATAACTAGCTGTAACTGTAACTATACAATGTAACTGTAACTGTAACTATACAATGTAACTGTAACTGTAACTCATACATAACTAGCTGTAACTGTAGCTATACAATGTAACTGTAACTGTAACTATACAATGTAACTGTAACTGTAACTCATACATAACTAGCTGTAACTGTAGCTATACATCAGAACTGTAACTGTAACTCATACATAACTAGCTGTAACTGTAGCTATACATCAGAACTGTAACTGTAACTATACAATGTAACTGTAACTGTAACTCATACATAACTAGCTGTAACTGTAGCTATACAATGTAACTGTAACTGTAACTATACAATGTAACTGTAACTGTAACTCATACATAACTAGCTGTAACTGTAGCTATACATCAGAACTGTAACTGTAACTCATACATAACTAGCTGTAACTGTAGCTATACATCAGAACTGTAACTGTAACTATACAATGTAACTTTTGACTATAACTGAATAGTGAAGACTGTAACTGTAACTAACTGTGACGTTACTCTGTAACTGTTCATTATAACTGTAACTGAACCCGTGTTGCCATGTTGGATAAAAATCATGATGAAGAAGGAGAGTGCACTCAGGTGCTCACACCTGGGTAAGGAGGCGGCCATGACACCCTGCTCAGATCAAGAGCTTCAGTAAAGACCACAGTTTACTGCTTCAACATGCAGAAGAAGAAGAAGAAGAAGAAGACAGACTGAGCTTCAGCTGCCAGAACACATGAAACTAAACCTGCAGCTTGTGCAACAAACTGAAAACTCGGTTTGATGTTTGGTTTGGAGAGTGGACTGGTGGCTGGAGAGGTGCCAGCAGCCCACTGCTCTCTGAGGGGATGGGTTAAATGCAGAGGACAACTTTCATGTATGTAGTGATATATATGTGACAAATGAAGTATCTATTCTATTCTAAACACGTCATCTGGTGGCTGAATATTAACAGTTATATACAGCAGGGAAGGAAAACTGAGATTGAAATCCTTTTTTCAGTCAAGAAAAACATGTTATTTTTAATTCTAACTAAAATTCAAATAGTCAAAACAAATAAGGAATCACGAGGGGACAAAGAAAAAAAGTTAAATAGCCTAAATAATATAATAGCTGTTAAATATTCACAGTGAACACTGTAGCTCAGTGTCAAAATAATTTATGTCCTTTTTTATTGTCCCTCCTGTTCAATAGGAGCCATAGTCACACAGACACCATGAAAGTGTCAGGCTGATACAATAATATATACTATCTATTATTATTACTATTTATATAATAATAATATACTATATAATACTCCCAGATATAAAGGACTCGGTAAATAAAGAAGCAGCCAGTTTCCATCAGTTACCAAGTAACCAGATGATGGTTTATTAAAGTCATGTCACTGTTTACATCCCACATGAAGCATTATTTAGAGTCCCAGCACGTTTTCACACCACAACACAACACAGACACCACGTCATCGCCGTGACGTCAGCACACATGTACAACAGACAGAGGTCACATCCTCCTGTTTGAATCAAAGATCAATAAAGGAAATTAAACCTTTTAACCGCTGAATTGCACATAAATATATTCCGTTAAATAAAGCACAGAGCGCGTCCACGCCCCTTGCGCGCTCCCGTGTGGGTAATGGTGTGATTGTGTGCGTGTTGAAACGGTTCCGCGCTTCCCCGCCTCGTTCTGTCCTCCCTCCGCCGAACTCCGTTCAGGATCCAGCGCAGCGCTGCGCTCGGCGCAAACAGCGGGCCACACATGCGGTGAGCCCGGACCACCAGGCAGCGCCCTCAGCGACACACTGCTGCTTCATTCGGCTCACATCCCAAAACCAAACAGCACCTCTTTCATTAGAAAGGGCTCAGGAGAACCGGAGAGCTGGAATTAACTAAGCTGCTTAAATTTGACGAGTAATTCACGGGATTCAGTTGAAGATGCTCGGTTCGTTTAACATTTTGCAGATGATCTATTGATTTAACCCGTGACAAATAATCTGTTAATTTAACCCGGTATAGATGATCGACTAATTTACCCTGCTATAGACGCTGATATTTGTTTCACCTGTGTCAGGTAATCTAGTCATTTAAGCTGCTCTGTCGTCCAGGTTTATCCCAGAGTTTCCTTTTTGGTGAGTTATGAGGAAATTAACATTTATAGTTTTTCAGCTGAAGGAGGACAGATGCTCTCCATGACATCACTCTGCGGGGAGTCCAGAGCCTCCAGGTCCAGAAGAAGAAGAGGATGATGAAGATGATGAAGATGATGAAGATGACTGCAGCTACAGTTCATCAGAGTCTGTGGAGGAGTGAAGGAGGCGCTACTGTTTCAGTTCCAGAGCCCAGACATGTTGAGGCCAGCCTGTCCGTCCTTTACTCCTCTTATCTCCTGCTGAGGAGCACGACGATGAAGAGGAGGAGGAGGAGGAGGAGGAGGTCTTCGGGATCTCCACCTGCAGACACATGGACGCGTTTTAACAGTTATATCATAAATATAGCATCTATTCTTTTCCGCTTGATATAAAATGTTTCAATCCCCGCAGATTATTATTATTATTATTATTATTATTATTATTATTTCTAGAGCCTGTAGTGTAATAATAATAATAATAGTAATAATCATTATTCATCAGTGATCGTAGACCACATCAGATTTCAGTTACACTAAAGAATAAACTGAATTATTTAACAGCTCAACACTGTCAGAGCCATACATCTATATTTGAATATTAAAAGACGAATTATCTTTATAATAATAAAATGTATAAATCCATATCCACGTGGACGCTTTCATCAATAATTCAACATGTTTTTATTTTAAGTGAAGGATTTCATTTAGTTAAGAACAGGATCAACGAGCTCTTAATGACAGAGAAATGATGAAATGATTACGATGGTTGTTGTTTTTAAGATTTGCCAGCAGCTGTTCCTGATGATATATAGATTTAAAGATATTCATGCACTAGTTATATAATACTTTTAATATACGGTAAAGAAAAGAAAAACAATAATCTAAACTAAAACTTTACCACTAATACACACATGCGCAAACGAAGAGTGACACCACGAACCATGATTTTAATAGCGCTGCTTCTACTAATAAAAACAAGAATAACTCCATATTTTTATTGATTCTGTTCTTTCTCGTTTTTAATATCTTTGGTTTCTTGTTGGACTTATTTATATTTTCACTGTTGTCAAATTAGACTTTTCTGTGATTTCATTTGACTGTGGAACAAAGATTAAATATATTTAAAATGTGCTTTTTTTTCCTGTTGATCTGCTGTAAAAGCTCTCATTCTGCCTCTTTATTCACTTTTATTTCCTCTTCATTACTTCGTGTCAGCGGCTCGTCGCCGTGCTTCCTCTTTCTATCAGGAATATTTGAGGTTTAAAACATTTAATCACCTCATGAGTGGAAACCATCAATGCAAAAATACATATCTATTTATATTTCCGGTGACCGTGCTGTTCCACATTTATATGATGAAATAAAGTCTAAAAAGAGTTTATTGACGGAGCTCAGCAGCGCGTTACAAAACAGAAAGAGACAGAAACTTTGGGTAAATGTCTTTAAATAAAAATAGCAATAATAATAAAAATAAAACTAAAAGCTAAAACCTAAAAGAAAGTTCGACCCCAGTTCTAATGTTTTCATGTTTGGTGTGATTTTAAAGCAGAACATGCTGGTGTGTGTTCATACTGCAAACTCCACCATACTACTACTGCTGCTATGTGCTACCATACAGGCTGCCCACTATATACCATATAATGATGGACTGTATAAAGATAATTCATAATGGCCTAAATTCTAACATAATGGCATAACACTGTACAATAACATAAACTACATACCATATATAAAATCCATTTAAATGACACCATATAGCAAACATCTTCTGTCTGTTGTTTTATCTCCTCAGCAGCACATCTATACAGCTAGAAACTCTATATATTTTCTTTTTAATATGCTAGATATAATAGTAACAACAGGAGTAAGGAGTGAATCAGGAAACATGATTTCACTACTTTATGTTATTATTCCAGTTACGTCACTGCAGCTAATTATGAGGTCACTATAAGAACCTTTTTTAATTTCTTCACACACATTAATTCATCGGTCGATAAACATCTGGAATAATAGCCTAATAATAATAATAATAATAATAATAACTTTTAGACATCAGACTCATCCTGTTAATTTGGTCTGTTATTAATCCTTACATGTTATTGATAAGATGATTCTCATTATTCAGCCACTAGATGTCTCAGCTGGTGTGTTATCAGATCTACTCTAAATCAGTCATTTTACTGGCAGAAAGAGAAACTGCCATCAAATCCTCAACATTTCATAAAATAATACAAAAACATCAGAAACAGTGTGAGAACTGGAACATAAAAATACAGATTTTTAAACTGGCGGGGCCTAAAATCAGTAAAAGTGAGCAAAGTGCTTTTCGGGCAGACTGAAGTGGATTTTCATGTGATCACATCTTTAGGAGCCGTTTAGACTCAGTTCAGTGGCGTTTATTAGCTCAGGTGGCCTCTTATTTGCAGTAGAGGTCAGCCTCTTAGATCCACTTTAAATTCACTGGTGGGTTAACCACCTGATCATTAATGCTTCCTTTAGTCCACTGAGGCTCCTCTCAGTCTCTGCAGCAGGTTAAGGAGCTCCTCTCAGGATCCATCCTTTTATTAGTGAGTGAAAAGCTGCAGGAAATGATACTGATTCTGTCCTGGTCTGATCTGCTCACTGGGATCACGATGGTTTCTGCTCTGAAGCGTCATGCTCTGCCTTATAAATGAGATAAATGTCATGTTTAAATGTGTTTCCATTCTATGGAGATGTGGCTAAAACATGAAGACAGCACAGCTACTGTGTTTGAAGCGGTTTAAATCCCGATAATAAATGGCCCATAATAAATAAAGTGTTGCTCCATGAATAATCCCAGTGCTGGTCTGGTCTACATGGACCTGGTCCTGGCCCCTCCTGGCTCCGAGCTGTCTGAGGCTACCACAGATCAGTCCCTCTGTGGTGTGAAATATGTTTTAGTGAAATATCTTTTCTCTTTCTGTGCTGAAAGGAGTCACGTGTCAGTGAGAAAAAGGAGAAACTTCTTCGCTGCTCTGTGGCTGTTTACTCCTCAGTACTCCCATATGCTGCTTTTAAAATTCCTCCCAAATAAAAGCGGCTGATTAGCCTCATCTGGGTGCTGAAGCCGCCCAGCCTGCTGCTGTTCACTCTTTCCTCTCCTCCTGCAGCCTGTTGTTGTTTACCAGCTCATGTTGTTTACCAGCTCATGTTGTTTACCTCTGCTGTGCTGCTGCGTGTCATATGCCGACATCCTGTCCTCACATTTTCTGAGCTTCAGACCAAACCTCAGAGTTTCTCTATCCTCGAAAATAAAAGTCTGTATCCTGTCAAATTAAAGCTTCCTGCTTTGACTTCATTTATTCCATTTTGTCATGAAGCATATAAATCTATAATCTATAAATATATTTATAACCATCAGCAGATAAAATAAACCGTTAAAGCGGCGTTAAACCAGCCAGTCAATAAATAAACTAATGAAAGTGTGAAAGTGTGACCCCTCAGCCGCAACAATCACACACACACACACACATATAATCTATATCCATGTAAATAGAGACAGAGTAAAATGTCATCCCTGATCTGTCAGATATTATCAGAAAATCAACTTGACTGATAAATAAATTTTGTTGTGCAGCCGCTGATTTTTAAACCAAAGCGTCGATTTTTTAAACGTATTTTTATGGTTTGATTTTTTTTTTCTCCAAAGCGAAACGAGAACGAAAGAAACGATTCTTGTTTTCTTGTCATGTTATCTTCCTGCTGTATTAAATATTATATTAGTATATTTACAGTCTTCATGAATTTATGACTCATGTCAGCTTTTTAGTTTTATTCACTCCTAAACAACAAAAAGTGGCTGCAGTTGTTGAACTGAGGAGTTTAGTCCGCTGGTTTAATAATAATAATAATAATAATAATAATAATAATAATAATAATAATAATAATAATAATAATATTTTATATCCCCTCTCTGTAAATAAGTGAAATAGTTTGATTTCAGCTCTTAGTAACTAAACTCTGCTGTGTTCACATTATTATGGGATGTAACTGCAGACTGATGCCCTTTGTATTTACTTTATTCCAGGTTTTTACGCAAAGATTATTATGATTCCTATCTGATGGCCTCTCTCTCTCTCTCTCTCTATATATATATATATATATATATATATATATATATATATATATATATATATATATATATATATATATATATATATATATATATATATATATATATATATATATATATATATATATATATATATATATATATATATATATATATATATATATATATATATATATATATGTGTATATATATATATTATATAATATATATGTAATATATTTATATATTGTATAATATATATGTAATATATTTCTGGACTCTTCTCCATCACTGTCATTGTTATTGTCATTGTCGTCACACTATCACTTTGCACAAAAAAA
>CM056555.1:27603895-27821395 GCA_029721515.1 Synanceia verrucosa | reverse complement strand
TGTTTGATTCTTGTTGCATTTTATATTTTACTGTTTGATTCATTTCCACATCTCTCTCTCTCTGTTGTTCAGCCTCATTAATATTAATTTGTTCTTTCAGAATCTGTCGTAAATAATTATGTGGCCTAATCGTTCTTAAAGAAACACCAGATACTTTTAGTTTCTAGATATGTGATCAATATGATGTGTTTGCCACTGAGCAGATTAAATCAAATTAACCTGGAAGATGTGACGTTTCATAAACATTTAAATAATAATAATAATAATAGTTATAATACCAGTAATGATGTTTCCATTATTAATAAGAATAATACGAATAGCTTTTTTAATGCTGATAATAATAACAGCTGTTGATTTATTGTGCAGGCCTCATATAACAGGACAGAGTGTATTTATATATTTCATATAGACACTTTATATTAAAAAACAAACAAACAAACATGTATTTAGAGTTTAGCTTGACTTTTATCAGAAAACTGGAGATCCTTGTTGTCCTGCTGAAATGAGAGGAGCGGCTCTGAGCGACACTGTGGCCGACCTCCTGACCGCCTTCCTCGGCTTCAGCAGGAACGAAAGTCCGCTGCACCTCCGGAGCTAAAAAGCTCCAGGAGCCGTTTCCATTCATGTTTTACTCCTTTTTTCCTTTCAGTGTTGACTCTTTATTCTCTGACATTTTATTCTTCGTCCCATTAAAACACGCACAGCTCGTCTAATATGAATGTAAATTATGTTTCAGATTTATTTCTATATTTCCACTCAATCAAATGGATCCTCGATTTATCCCAGAACTGTGTGGAAAATAAATGCACCCGTATATACACTTGTACCCTCTAAATTAATCTTTGTAGAAGAAGGAAATATTTAAATATGTTTTTCTGTCATTAGAAATCAGACACCCCATCTTTACATGTTTCTATTAAATGACAGAATAAAAGATATTTGGGTTTGGAGATGCCTGGAAAATCTTACTGGACCTCCAGGTGACCTTGAAGATGTGATCGAGACAGTTTTCGTGCATTTTATTTATGGTTGCATGAATAATATCGTTCTGTGTGACTCCACCATTCAGCTGCTAAATAAAAGTCAGGACATAAAGAGCTGAAGAAAAATAAAAGCCTGGTCTGGAGCAGTGGAGTGCAGAGGGTTAATGAGAGGGCTTTAGCTTAATAACTGCACTTATCCCACTACCTTAGCATTATCTTAACATTATCGTAGCATTATCATGTAAAGTGTCCTTGGGCTGCTTGAAAGGGGCTTTATTAAAACAAATTATTATGATTATTATTATTAAAGAATGAGGCCAGCCTAAATGATCATGAATGAAAAATGTCTATCAAAAATTAATGAGTGTAAAGATTTTATTTTTAGGTCACTGGGGGGCAGCAGAGGGAGCTGTGAACACATTATCCACATTATAAAGACGAACATGCTAGCCTTCATCTGCAGTGTGTCCGTTAGCTCTGCTTTGGTCTCCACCGCCTCCTGAGCTGCTCCTAAACGCTGCTCCATGTGGACACTTCTAGAATCAATTGATGGTTTTATTTTATTATAAACAGCTGTTGGTTGAAAAGGAGGTTAATGAGGACAGAAAGACTGAAATGGAACTAAATCTAAAGTAAAGCTGCAGAGTGAACTGAGCCTCTGTTGATGTCAAAGTATTGATTCCTGAAACAGAATATTAGATTATTTAGAATATTAGGCATTTAAATCCTTCACGTTTGATTGGATGGATGGATGAAACACGCATCATAATATTAAATATTATAGTATAACGTCCAGGTCCAAGATAAATAAAGTAAAATGTGTCAGAAAGAAAACAGTTCAAACAACGTTTCATATCATCAGACTGTTCAGTTATTCCTTTTTCATCAGAACTAGACCAACTGTAGACTTTGAGGTGTTTTAACCAAACCTCCACTTTAATGCTCTTAAGACTCACAAACACAGCTCAGATCTTTATATAAATCTATGTATAAATATACAATATAGTAGTGAATATGCACACGTTTATTGAGACATCTCAATAAAGAAAATAAACACAATAACCTGCAGCCTTTAAACACGACTCTACATAAACGCTCATTAATTCTACATGACCTTGAAGTGACAGAACAATATAAAAAGAGTAAATACATATTATTAGAAAGAAACGGAAAACATATATAGAGTTAAAAATATTCAGTGGTCCAATATCAGAAATCATTTTGTAGTCTCAGGGGAAGGAAAAAAGGTGGGAACAGAGGAGGGATGGTCTTCCTGGACGGACAGACAGGAAGTCGAAGTATCAGATTATATCAGATAATTATTAACAGTGAGTGAAATGAACAGCCAGATTAGTCTAACCGCTGTTTTTAAATGAACAACAAACAAACCATGAAAAATGAACTTCATGTACAGAACAGATGATCATCGATTAAAATAGTTTTTGTCTTCTTTTGTTGTTGTTCTACTTCCTGTCTGTCCGTCCTGGAGGACGATGCCTCCTCCTCCTCCTCTTCAGATCTTAAGGAGTGTTTTGGTGAGTTTCTCAGTGGACAGAGCAACAGTAGAGGACTGGAGGTGTTTCCTGAACATGGAGCCTCTGATGAGGCTGGATGGGGGTCGGAATGTGTGCAGGAATTCTCTGTGAGGACGGACGACATATGATTTATATTTGTTTAAGTGTTGAATGGAGGAGGTGGAGGAGGTGGAGGAGGTGGGGGGATCAGGAGCCTGACCGACTGACCTACAGTCTAATTATGTGTCATTATCAGGAGACACAAACCGATCTAAATTACTGCAACAGCTCCCATTCACATAGATGGATTACACCGAGCAGAGCACACACACACACACACACACACACACACACACACACACACACACACACACACTACCCCCCCACCATGTTCCCTCCCTCTGATCTCAGCCATTCCTACTCTGTATAAATAAACCTGACATGGTAGAGAGAGGTAGAGGTAGAGAGAGAGAGAGAGAGAGGTAGAGGTAGAGAGAGAGAGAGGTAGAGAGAGAGAGAGAGAGAGAGGTAGAGGTAGAGAGAGAGAGAGGTAGAGAGAGAGAGAGAGAGAGGTAGAGGTAGAGAGAGAGAGAGACAGAGAGAGGTAGAGGTAGAGAGAGAGAGAGGTAGAGAGAGAGAGAGAGAGAGAGACAGAGAGAGAGGTAGAGGTAGAGAGAGAGAGAGGTAGAGAGAGAGAGAGAGAGAGAGGTAGAGGTAGAGAGAGAGAGAGACAGAGAGAGGTAGAGGTAGAGAGAGAGAGAGACAGAGAGAGGTAGAGGTAGAGAGAGAGACAGAGAGAGGTAGAGGATGGCTGATGATGTAAACATCACAGGTAGACCCTGAGTGTTGTTACCTGGACTCATTTACACTTTACTATAGAGCCGATCACGCACACACACACACACACACACACACACACACACACTGTAAACTCTAGAGATCACGTTATCAGTGAGTGTCTGATCGTTGAGGCCACCCAGAGTTAAATGTTATTGAGCAGGACATTTCATCTCCTTCATTAGCTGATGCAGTGTTGTTTCTTTATTTTATCACTTTACAGCAGCTGCCTGTTTAAAGAGGGATTTCTGTTTGTTTCCCTACTGTGACCCAATAAAGACTTTATGTATAATGGCTGCACTCATACTGCTCACACTCTTTCTGAGAATGGATGAAATTAAAAATGTAAATAACATCTTGAGTAGCGTACTGTAAGAATCACTGGACCACTTTTAGTTTTACTGAAACTAGTTTTAGATGAACTATAGTTTTAAATAAACGGACCAGTTAAATGAGCTGAATGTGAACATGTGATCGCCGCTCGGCTGGTTATTCCCAGGTCTGATCCGGATCATGTTGAGACCAGGAAGGAGGGCTTTCCCCAGGTCCTCTTCATGTGATCAGCTGGACACCAAAGGGACAGTTAATCTGAGGGATTAGTGCCTTTTTAAAACTGAGACAAGTGTGGATGAAACCTGAGAGACTCGTAAACGGAGATGAGAAACTCACACCGTGTGAGAGAAAAACACTTCATTTCCTCCAGAGCCAGAAGACATGCTGGACCTGAAGGATCAATAAAGCTCAATTTAATCTAATCTGGTCTAATTTAAAGGGACAGTCTGCAGAATTTAGTGGTGAGTTTGCAGATTACAACCAACTAAACACTCCTTCGCTCTCTCTGTAATGCTTCAGTAACGTGAGCTGCTGAGGTGTAACCATGGTAACGCCGCTCCATCCCATAATAACTCTACTCTAGGAGCTACAGGAAGTCAGACGGCAGTTTAGCGCTCTGCGGGTAACGTTAGCTCAGTTCTACCAGAAAGCGACTGCTGATGATCCCTCTAAAAGCGACGTACTGTTCCTTTAAATTAGAAACACCTGATCCACCTGGTCTGTTTGATCTGTGAAAACTAAAAAGGCTGTATTTGGACTGTTAAAACAGAAAGAGAACACAATGATACAGAGTCAGGATGAAGCTCCTGTGCTTTAAAATCTGAGATCAAACCAGCCTGGGAACAAGCCGGACTCTTTCATCACCGGACAAACTGATCAAATGACTCAAAGTCTGTCCGATCGTTTGAGGGGAAATTTCCCTGCTGAGGCAGGAATCTCCTCTTTTTAACCTGACACCTGTCTGTGGTCATTTTAAACATTTTACTTCATCCATATTGTTCTATTTTGTTTCCCTGCCTTAATGCTTCAGATGTGGAGGAGCACGTTTAAGGTTTTTTTAAGGGTTAATATATATATATATATATATATATATATATATATATATATATATATATATCACTTCTAATTTGATTTTAATTTTGACAATAAAGTCTGTCAAACTCTAAGATAAGATAAGACCAAACTCAATTTATCCTTAACAAAGTTGTTGTGTAACAGTTTCAATGCACAGTAGCTGCTTTATTTATTATAGGCCTATTTAATAATTTACCTGGAATTGGTTTTAGTATCTGATTTGTGTTGAAAAAGAGCAGACGTGTAGATCAGGTACTAATACAGATATTAATACACCATAATAGCACTGCTAGTGAAGGGGAGCTGACCAACTTTTACTGGATATTAAACACTATAATATGTCAAAGTAATGGGATCAAAACTTTATGTGACAAAAAGGAAGAAAGGAAGAAAAAACAGATGAACCGACAGGTGAGAACAGGTGAGGTGAGGCAGGTATGATGAAGGACAGGTGAGACTGATCGGGCCAATCAGAGAGACAGGAAGTAAAAGCAGACAGGACACAAGAGGACAGGACTTCAGAATAAAAGAGGAAACAGCAGCAGCAGCTGACACCTTCAGCTGAAGGCGAGCTTAAACAGACAGAGGTGAGAAAATAAACAGCGAGCAGAGAAACCAGCAGGAAACCAGTGATTACAGCTTAGTGAGTACTCCATGTGTGAGTACTCCTACAGTAGAGTACTTCTGGGGTTTCCCAACAATAACAGTCCGACAGGAACGAGCAGAAAACAGGCGTCATGAAGAAAAACCTCAATAAGACCATGATTAATGGATCACATCAGCTGTGTGTGTGTGTCGCTAATGAGGAGCTCGTTAAGAAGAAGTCCAAGCTAAGCTTTGAGTTTCCAGACAAACAGACAAACACAGCAGCTGAACGACTGAAGGACTCCTTTAATGAATGGATTATTATCCATTAATTACTGATGCACCAACAGGCTTCACACACGTTTGAGTAATGTGGACGCCAGCGCTTTGTCTTCACCTGTGTTTGCTTTATTTGTTCACCTGTCCAAAGTCACTGAATAGTCACAGAACTGAATCTACTGATTTGTGTTCAAGGACTCAACATTAATTTAAAGTTACTGTATTTCACTTAGACGAGTCTTTCATGCTCCAGGTGTCCACAGAAAAACAAAAGACTATGCTTATTTCTTTTGTTATCTTTATTCTTTATGCCTCTCAGTTCCTTCAGGTCAAATGATGATCGCTGTTAACGTCCGTCCAAAGCTTGAAACTCACCTCACAATCACGTCTTGCAGTTTGCAGTGAAGCCGGCTCAGTGGGAGCCTCCGATCGGCCTCTCTATCTGTTTTACAAGGTGAAATTGATGACCAGGCTTTAGTGGGTATTTGGCAGCGGCACAGGAAAATTAAATTTGACAGCGAGCTGCTAACATCCTCTGTGGTCGTCTGTCGTTCACAGTTTCCACTCCAGGAGTCCCAGCTGGTGTGTTTCCATGTGATCTTTAAGGTGTTCAGAAGCAAAAACACTCGACTCCTCCTCACCGTCTTTCAGCTCGTCTTTCTGGTTTTTGGTGGAGCCCAAAATGGAGCTAAAAGGAGAGCGATAATCAGATTTAGGAAAAGTAATGAACTAACCCTCGAAGTGGTCAGAAATCCAATTAAAGCAGCTTTTAAGGCAATTCAACTTTTGGCACATTTAGAGAATTATTTCCTCTTATTACCAGAGTGTCAGGCTGCATGATTTAGCATCATTAAAAAGGAATATGCCAGAGTTCAATCATGTAGTTTTCATGCCTGACCTGCCATCATTATGTCTATATATACAGTATATGATATTATTTACAAGTAATGCACTTCCTCTCTCCAAACACTGCTGAGTATGATATAATAAATGAAATCTAATCTACACTGGTTTATGTGTCCTGTCTACTAAGTTCATCAGCAGCGCTAATCATTTTCGTAGATTGTCTATATTCCAAGCCAGAATTAAACAAACTGTGGTTATTTGATGCTTTTCATTTTCTCACTGAACATGTGAGTGTCTGACCTAAAGCTTTATTTAAACCACTTCAACATGTTTATGTTTCACAGCAGATTTTTCCAGAGAGAGAGCCAGAAACTGCTGAAGGGAGCGAAGCCTCGATCAGACTGGAGAGGACAAAGATCTGGAAACAAAAAGATCGACCAGCAGAATTCACTGAGCTTCTTCAGCAGTCAAACACTTTGATGGTAAACACGTCATATTTCCTCTTTCTCTTGGTTTAGCTGTTGCAAAACAAGATAAGGATGACAGCAGCCATGCTAACTGTCAGAGAAACGATAATATATAAGATTTAAAAACTTCCTCACACTGATCTGTGTCTCTAAAACTGGATTTCCAACGCACATATTCTTCTTCTTCTTCTAATTATTATTATTATGTTTTATTTGATGCAGGAGCTGTCTCTGGTCTCACCTACTATATACAGTATATACAGTGTTAGTCATCACTTATCCTGTGGAAATTTAAGACCGGACGTAACCAAAGGTTCGCCGCTGCCTTTTGATATATTTAACTATAATATGGTTCTCAATGGAGGTCAAAAAGTTTGGAGCCGATTTCTAGTTATACCTGATCAGGAATAAGGTCGACTCAGACACACCTCATGTCAGCTTCCTCCTGTGACGGTTATGGTAGTGGACATTCATGTCCAACCCAGATACCTGCATATTATTTGAGTCCACCTGGAACTGCGTGGACCCCTGAAGATCTGGTTCTGCGGTCCTGCAGGATCCTGATCACTGATGTGCTGAAGCTCCACACTGGGAAGGATGATGATGATGATGATGCTCACATTTTCCATAAATATCCACACATCTATGCTAACAAGGCCTGTCAGCTTTAACATTGTGATTAAAGCTTTTATTTTGGTGCTTCGACGCTCCCTCAGGAGCAGCTTCCTGCTTCCTGTTGCAGACATGGAGAAGAGCCACAACAATACACCTCTGAGTGGTTTTATTTTGAAAAACTACACATGCACCTTGTGTAAAACTGAACTAAAAAATCAGGGAAGTACTTTCAGTTTGAAGCTAAAAGCTAAGCTAATGCTAGCGCAGCTGATCATGTGGATGCTAACAGCTAACAGGCTAAAGCTCCTATTTGTCAGTGATCAAGTGTTCAGCTGACTGCAGAGCTGGTTGCCACCTGACATCATTGATCAGACGCTCACTGATGATGCACATGATCAATAAGAGAGGTTTAAATAAAAGTTAACGTTAATATAAATTCACATAAAGGTTTTCTTGCTGATTTTGTTGCTGCTTCTTTAGACTCGGTGGTTTCATTTCACGATGCTCATCAATACTGGGTCACTACATTCTTGCAGAGCTTCAGCCTGAATGAGTCCTCCTCTTCCTCCCTCGACTCGCTCTCCTTTTTCTTCTGTTTACATTCTCCTCAAACCGCAGGAAGCCATTTTTAAGGCCGTGCCACAGATAGAGCCTGAAGGAAGGAGGGTGACGGATGGTCGGAGGGTCTGGCAGAGCGCCGCTTCACCATAAACAAAGTTTAACAAAAATGGAAATCACATCCTTCTGCTAAGAGAGCATTTCAGAGACACCCAGAGTTCAGATGTGAAGGAGAGAAAAAGCTTTGTCGATCTGAACGTTCACACTTTTAGTAGAGCTGAACTTCAGGTTTCTGCTCTGTCTCTTTCATGGTTTTATGTTGGGTGAAATAATAACTGATCCTGGCTTTGTGCAGAACATAAGAGGTGTAAATGTAAGAGGTTTATATTGAAAATAGTGTTATTAGCTAATATAGTGTATGACAGTCCACTGATGAGGCCGAATGATGGAGGTGGATGTTAACCAGCTGATACACTGAACATCTGCTGGTAGCACACTAACACCAAAATAACATGAACCTGAAGGATGAGGTTACAAAATGATGAACTAGAACGATAATCACTGTCCTAACGCTGGCTTTAAAGTAATGTAGCAGTTAACATGTTGTTTGTGTATAGACAGTGCTCCATAAGTGATGCATTGATGTTAAATATTAACAGTACGAGCTGGAAAAACAAACCTCTGCAAAACAGATGCTAACATTTGAACATAACATCTTCAACAACTGAAGTTTCAAATGTACTTTAATAATAGTCCAGTTTTATTGAGCTGTAGTTTACTGGATTAAACCCAGAAAACAAGGGTTCAACCTTCCTGTCAAATGTTTGTTTATTGTAAAACCACAGAAGAGAAGAAGCGAACACAGGCGAATGGGACAGATTGATTTCCTGGAGGTTAACACACAGTACAGACTCTGTTTATAATCCTCGTTCCAGCAGAAGTCTTTTCAATAAACACAGCGACACTCTGATTTATTGCTGCAGTCCTCACTTAGATAACTCTTCCTTATACACCAGCCTTCAATGCAAGCAGAGAAAAAAATCACATTTTCATAAGTGAAAAAGTTCAACTGAGCATTTTAATATTACTAAGTATTATTTAGTTTCCCCTGAATAGTTTACAGTCTAGTTGATGTAATATGTGATGTAAAAATCTGTTGTTGGTGACGAGGAAACAAGGGAAGGTGACGAGGTAGGATGGAAGGAAATAAAACTGCAAACTTAATGTGACTGATGGACGAATAAACAAATTATTTCTGAAGCAAATTCTGGAAGAATTCAGAAGAAACCTCAAGTCCATCATGATGAAAATAAAGATCAGACATCGAGTACATAAAATATATCTGTCTGCTCCATATGACTGAATACCAGTCACTCTTTCTTTCTTTCTTTCTCTCTTCCTCCCTTGGTGGTCCCGTCTAGTCAGTCATGCTTCATGTTTGATGTCCTCTCATTATCACAATCACATTACCCATTCTGCTCTGCTGTATAGAGCTACTGTATGTTTCAGTGCCTCATCTTAAGGCCAATGTAATTAGCAGTCTGACCTTGTGGCACAAGACAGCGCCAGCCTCCCTAATGACCCCTAATGACCTTCTGTGTGTGTGTGTGTGTGTGTGTGTGTGTGTGTGGTTTGACCAGTTTAGCCTGGTCTGGATCAGAATGGTTCAATGGAAACAGGAACAAACTGGAGTTAAAGTAAAATTCAGACTCACTAGGTGTCAGAAAAAAACCCAGAATCTTTAATAACAAAACACAGAATCCAGAAGTAAACCTGCTAAACTAAGAAAATATAAACAGAAAATCCAGAAAAACAAACCTGAGAAACTCTGGATTCAATGAAAATTCAATGGATCCATTCAAACCTACTGAACATCTAAAATAACCTCTCTAAATGAAACACAAGTGCAACAGGACAACAGAGACGTTAACGATTACTGTGCTGGACGGACCTTAAAGTCCCACTGAGTCCAGTTTAGAAACAGATCTGAACCAGATGACATAATAGCCTCACTTTTACCTGCAGTGTGAACACATGATGCTATAATCTGATTCAGACACAAAGAGCTTTGAAGGATTACCCACAAACTGAAAATGAAAACAAATCACCTGTCACCTGTCCTGAAATACACATTAATGCGCTATAAAGCTGAATTCTTTAGTGATGCTTCTAAACTGAGTTAAAGACTCAGTTAATAACAAAAATAGATTCACAAGAAACAAAGAAGTGAACTGAACACTGAAACAAGGTGAGCACAGGCAGAGAAAACAGACACAAGAACAGGAAGAGGGAAGAGTTACTATCACAATAAAACAGGAAGTGACTCCACCAACGCTCAAGACAACATTTAACAGGGAAAACTGAAACTTTCCAGAGGTGTGAAGCATTACCCGAGTCTGAAATCAGAGAACATCAATAAATGGTGTCGTCAATAAATAAGGTAGATCAGTGAGCGTTAGCCACTGCGGCTAACTCTGCTTGACCCCATGACTCACTGGGCTGAAGTCTGACAACTGGATCTATCTTTAGCCCAGCTCCTGTGTGTCCTCATGTCTCCAGCATGGCCTCAGGCCTGTTGTTGCTTTCCTCATTAAGCCCTGAAAGAAACGCCAGACCACCAAGGCCACGCACACTGCAGCCTATTGTCCTGCAGCCATTAGTGGCCTCAGTGGTCCATCATAACGGAGAAAGAGCGGCCATTGATGAGCTGCATGTCCGCTGAGTCTCTGTGTCGGCCACTGGAAGCTAAAACGATCATTTCTCTTCGTTAGTGTTATTTAGCATGTAGCCTGCAGACACAGAGCAGACAGAGGAGCTCGGCCTGGTCCAGTCCTCTGGGAGCAGAGCAGCTCCAAGGCTTCCTGCAAGATCCAGATCCTGATCAGACCCAGATCCAGATCCAGATTCAGACGTCTTCTAGAAACCAGAGAGAAGATAAGATCGTCCTTTTTTACAAGTCCAGACCCTGCAGAATGTAAAATAAGAAGCAGTGACATCAGCTAACAAGTAGAGGAAGAAGAAAAACAAGTCAGAATAAAGATCTGAACAGGACTAATAACTAATATAGATCAATAAGCAAGAATAAATGTATCAATATGTATATAAATGTGTAAATAAACAACAGACCAAATGAAAAACTGAGTCAGTAAATAAACACCATGAATGAATAAAATGGATCAACTGCTGGAATAAAGAGACCAGAAATAAAGCAGTGCTATTACACATTAATGAACAAAATTCTGGTTCCCAGTGATCAACAGCAGATGACTTCACTATAACTGGAATATATTCTTCAGATAGTCAGTGTGAAGGACAGTTCTGGAAATATTGTACACATTAATACCATTTTTTATTCTATGTTGAACATCGAAGCAAGCACCAAAATAAAAGCACCTGATTACAGAAAACGAACCCGTTAAGCTTCAGATATCTAGATAGCAGATCACAGATCGGAGGGCCAGCAGTGGACCAGTGAAGGTCTGCAGTCCTGGACATGGACTCAGTGATCAGCCTGTATCATATGAAGCTCCTCATGTTTTGCTTGAAATCCTTTTAAAAAGCCAGCCGTCTTTGTTCGCTGACTCCTCTTTATCTGAAAGGTGGTTTTGGTTCGGTCAGATAAAAGTGTTCACATCTGTCACTCACAGATCCGTCCTCATGGTGGGGGGTGGACGATGGAGCTTAGCAGGTCATTATGGTGTTAGAGGCTCTGTCTCCACCCATGACCTCAGCTTCTTTCAGATGAAACCGGTCCAGATCAGACAGGCTGGTGCGTTCACTCATCTGAACCACCAGGATGTCCTCCAGCACTGAAGTCTGAGGAAGAGTCAAGGCTGAGGACACATTTAAAGTTTCAGCTTATTCTTCCTGTCAGCTGAGAACAGGAAACTGAGGCTACAATTCACCAAAATAAGACAACAGATGACTGGAGAAGTAGCTGCAGGATAACGCTCCACGTCTCAAAGCTCAGATCATCTCTTACTAGTTTCTCTGGACTCCAGTGTCCTCCACAGCCAGCAGATCTCAGGCCAGTAGAACCTCTGATGCTATCCCAATGTTATCCTGATGCTATCATGATGCTATCATGATGCTATCCCGATGTTATCCTGATGCTATCATGATGCTATCATGATGCTATCATAATGCTATCCCAATGTTATCCTGATGCTATCCTGATGCTATCATGATGCTATCATAATGCTATCCCAATGTTATCCTGATGCTATCATGATGCTATCCCAATGTTATCCTGATGCTATCATGATGCTATCCCAATGTTATCCTGATGCTATCATGATGCTATCCCAATGTTATCCTGATGCTATCATGATGCTATCCCAATGTTATCCTGATGCTATCATGATGCTATCATGATGCTATCATAATGCTATCCCAATGTTATCCTGATGCTATCATGATGCTATCCCAATGTTATCCTGATGCTATCATGATGCTATCCCAATGTTATCCTGATGCTATCATGCTGCTATCATGATGCTATCATAATGCTATCCCAATGTTATCCCGATGCTATCATGATGCTATCATAATGATATCATGAGGCTATCCCAATGTTATCCTGATGCTATCATGATGCTATCATGATGCTATCCCAATGTTATCCTGATGCTATAATGATGCTATCATGATGTTATCATAATGCTATCATGATGCTATCCCAATGTTATCCTGATGCTATCATGATGCTATCATGATGCTATCCCAATGTTATCCTGATGCTATCATGATGCTATCATAATGCTATCATGATGCTATCCCAATGTTATCCTGATGCTATCATAATGCTATCATGATGCTATCCCAGTGTTATCCTGATGCTATCATGATGCTATCCCAGTGTTATCCCAATGCTATCATGATGCTATCATGATGCTATCCCAATGTTATCCTGATGCTATCATGATGCTGTCATGATGCTATCTCAATGTTATCCTGATGCTATCATGATGCTATCATGATGCTATCTCAATGTTATCCTGATGCTATCATGATGCTATCTCAATGTTATCCTGATGCTATCATGATGCTATCCCAATGTTATCCCGATGCTGTCATGATGCTATCCCAGTGTTATCCTGATGCTATCATGATGCTATCATGATGCTATCCCAATGTTATCCTGATGCTGTCATGATGCTATCCCAGTGTTATCCTGATGCTATCATGATGCTATCATGATGCTATCCCAATGTTATCCTGATGCTGTCATGATGCTATCCCAGTGTTATCCTGATGCTATCTTGATTCTATCATGTTAATATGGAGCAGAATGTGAGAGGAATGTGTCCAGCTCCTTGTGAAAGTGTTAATGATCAGAGAGCAGAATAAAACATCCAGCATGCTCAGTGGTTCTCTCTGTTTGCTCTTAAATGCCTCCTCACTCAGGTCAGGGTCATATAAGGGAAAAAAGATCCCTAAAAGCCTGGTAATAGCTTAAAGCTGCAGGCAGACAGACACACACACACACACACACACACACACACACTCAGAGCAGTGCTAGTAGTGGTAGTAGTACTGGTATTATTATTGTAATTACACTGCCAGTTTGTCTGTGCATCACCTTCATCCTGGCCCTAAATGTGACTGGACAACAAAGTGTTTGAGCAGCCAATTAGGACTCAGAGCAGCAGAGTTAGTGTCGGCTGGTGTTAGTGGAGGTGAGCCAGAGGTCACAGGTGGCCGTGACCTGAGGACATCTAAAGCAAAAGAGATGAAGAGAGAAACACAGAATTATTTACTATGATTTGTGCTCTTAGCTGTAGTGATTTCTGTGCCTGAGCAGCGACACAACGTGCTGCTCCTCTTTTCTGCTGGAATTCTATTCATGACACATTTTCTTTTCCTGAGAATCCTTGGTTGCATCATTACTTTCTGTAACCGTCAGTCTTTCTTCTCCTCCCACAGTTGTCGTCCTCTCAGTGACCTGCAGATTCATCTCATCTGTTCAGACGGTGAAAGATAAAGAAGGAAAGATGAACGTGTGAAACATTCTTACTGTTGCACTGTAACTGGTCTCTGACAGAGAGGAAAGAGACTTTATGACGTTATTATTAGGAAAGTTTCTGGTACATTCTGATCTGTCAGCAGGACCAGACCAGGTGGGTTTCTGCTCTGTGAGTCTAAGAAGCATCTGCATGCTAACATGCTAACGCATGCATATATTTACCATGTTGACTGTCTTAGCATGCTAATATTAGATAATATCAGGTGTTAATTTGGTCTTAAACCAAATATTTATTGACAGATTGAAGTCTACTCTATGTGGACAGAGACGCTCTCCAGCAATGCTGTTATCACTATTATTATTATTATTATTATTGTTAAAGCATTTTTTCTTGCCTTCATATGATAATCAGGACAAACTAGTCAGCCTGAAGCATCATGAGAACGTCACTGTTTCTCTCTGAAGAGAGGTTTATGTAAACCTTATAATAATAATAAATTAAAAGTGGTGTTTCTTTGAGTTTGCGTCTCCTTCACTGAACGTCTCACATGGGAACAGTGAGGTGGGACTTTAGAAAAGACGTCCACAAATTAAAAACAGCGCCCTTCAGAAAGTGGCAGTGATCATAAGAGCTGGGCTGGAATATATGTCCAGAAGCTAATAAAGCTGCTTTTATGAGGATCAGGTGACCGAGGCCCCTGATCTGGACTGGAGGAGACACCCGGCCGATAGAGGGCCACCCAGCTTTTATGTCCTGTCTGGATAATCAGGCCGGCAGCCGGAGCAGACCAAAGCAGCCGAGCTTTCCAGCATGGAGAGGCTCTTCATCATGACTGTACTTATTCCTCTTATTACTAGCTGGAAGACAGACATGTCATCACACCTGAAGACCAAGCGCTCGTTTGATGAGATCACTTCTCATTTCTTTTCAAAGTGTAAAAACTCAGCATCAAAACATATGAAGCTGAGCTAAGTATCATGGTAGAGACAACATGTTTTAAAATGGACTGAATCTGGATGTGTCATGTTTGGTTGATTTGGTGTAACGGGTCATCTTCAGATGCATGTTTTCTTATATTTGGTGAAATTCTCTTACTTAATAATAATAATAATAAAAAATCAGGTATCTGTGGACGTGAGGACGCCCGTCCACTCGTTTCCTTCAATGTCTGAATGTTTTTCTTTCAGAATGATGAGTTTTGAGGTCATTTATGTTGGTTCAAAATGCATAATGTAACAATATTTAATGGATAAAATCATATTCTGTGATGTCACTGTGTTTAACAGCAGGTGTTACTTATTCCATCCTCTTTTATTCTATTTTTATGTTATTTAATGTGTTTCATTGCTACTAAACTACCTTTCATTGTTAAACAACAATGAAGATCTATTCTATTCTACTCTGTTGTATTCTGAGATGAAGTCGTCACGTCTCGTCGCTGGAGTGTTAAATTCTGCTTGTTGTGGGACCATTAAGATGGAAAAGCTGCCTCACTTTAAGGGTTTTATTTCATCTTCCAGCCTCCTGGTTCGATCCTAAAATCCTCCTTTTGCTTCGTCACTGTGTGGCTGAAGGAGGAAAATGGCTGCGACCCTTTCGGCATCATTCAGCTTCCTGAAGGAACACAAAGCAGCATTTTCTGCCCACTTCCCCTTCCTCTGCCCCCCCACCCTGACCGGCTCAGAGTGACTCCGCTCTGTTTTTATGGCCACATTCCAGCTCATATATCTGCCACACAACTCATCAACTGCACTGTGAAAGCAGGTAGTTCCC
Source organism: Synanceia verrucosa (assembly GCA_029721515.1). Taxonomy (NCBI): domain Eukaryota; kingdom Metazoa; phylum Chordata; class Actinopteri; order Perciformes; family Synanceiidae; genus Synanceia; species Synanceia verrucosa. The sequence continues at coordinate 27,805,565 of CM056555.1, read as the reverse complement.
TCCTCCAGAGGCATGGAGATAAAAACACGACGTTACACCACTTTCATCCAAAATGTGTGTTTCTTTACGGCCTGAAGCGTGTGCACGTGTGATGTATGTGGACGTGAGTGTGCTCGGACAGATAGGGAGTGTATCGTGGGTTTAGTAGCGGGAAGTGTTTGTCATGAGGGAGGCTGACGAGCCTGGATACCGAATCCAAGCAGTGATTTATCACGCACACACAAATGAAGTGAGAGACATATTTTGTCGAGAGGAAAGCAGCTTTATTGGTTGCTGAAACGTTAGAAAGCACAGTGAGGAATTAAGACGTTTCAGCGTTGTCGGTGTCGTGTTATTTCACTTACACCCAGGGTTTTTCCAGGTTTAGGGAAAACATGTGCTGCACACATCACACTGTGATCTGAAATAGAGCTAGTTGAATTAAATTCTGATTTATTGTGGATTAATGTCAGAGAACATAAAATCAAACCTCTCAGAAACAGAAGGCTGTGTTTATTAATCTCCTCCACCTTTGACCTTAAGTCAGTGTCAGACTCACCTGGAGCACCTGTGGAAACATCAGAAAGAGCTCATTATCACCCAATACAGGAGGCCGAATAATGCAACAGAAATTATTCATAATAAAGTGACGTATGGAAGATATTAAAGTTAGCACAACCATTTAACGCTCACAGTTCCTTCTCTTTTTAGTGACCCACTGACTCAGCATGTCCGTGTCGATCACTGCAGTTCATATAAATATTCATCAGGACTCACTGGAGCAGAGAAACTAGTCGAAAGTGATTGTGAAGCAGCAGCTGGAGCAGAGACGGCGTAAACAGCTGAGGGAAAGTGATTTGGCCGGGAGCTCTTTCAGATAATCATCTGACAGAGTGTTTGCTGTGTCGCCTCAGGCTGCTGCAGGTGATCTCTGCACTAATGAGGCTGCAGCAGGTAATCTGAGCATCAGCTGTCAGTCACTCTCCAGACAGACCATCAATCTGTCTGCCTATCTGCCCTCTGCTCTGCTTCTACCACCGGCTACTGTCATATCAGATTGAATTCTCTGAATTTGAATTGATTTTATTAATCATTCACTTCAGTTTATTCAGTTTCATTACAGGTCTGGACTGTAGTCCATAATATACAGAGACCCAACAAGAGAGCTCCAAAAGTTCACTAGTGAAACTGACACTGATGCTAACAGTAATGCTAACACTAACACTAATGCTAACAGTAATACTAATACTAACACTAACACTAATGCTAACAGTAATGCTATCACTGACGCTGATGCTAACACTAATGCTAACAGAAATGTTAACACTAATGCTAACAGTAATGCTATCACTGACACTGACGCTAACACTAATGCTAACAGAAATGTTAACACTAATGCTAACATTAACATTAATGCTAACACTAATTCTGACAGTAATGTTAACACTAACACCAATGCTAACAATAATGCTTACACTAACACTAATGCTAATAGTAATGCTAACATTAACACTAATGCTAACACTGACACTAATGCTAAGAGTAATACTAAAGGACGAATTCATACTCAGGCGGACTGTCAGCGGTGCTGTATCTGCGTGGACTGTCCGCTCTGCTCAGAGTCAAGCGTACAGCCGTGCACTAGTTTCCTGTGAAACTGCCGTGAATCACACATCGGTGTCACATTTAATGTGGGTCGGTGTGAAAAACACATGCCGAGCAGTGTTTTGTGTGATACCAGCACGGAGCGGAGTTTGCATGGATGTAAAATTTGAGCTTTGCGCGCACAGACCGTGCGGACGTCCGCTTTGAGTATGCGTGGATCTCCGTGGAGTCTGTTCTGCGTGAATACCGCCCAAGTATGAATTTACACTAACACTGATGCTAACAGTAATGCTAACACTAACACTGATTCTAACACTAATTCTGACAGTAATGTTAACACTAACAATAATGCTAACAGTAATGCTAATATTATCACTAATGCTAATAGTAATGCAAATATTAACACTAATGCTAACAGTAATGCTAACACTAATGCTAACCCCAACACTTATGCTAACAGTAATGCTAACCCTAACATTTATGCTAACAGTAATGCTAACACTAATGCTAACAGTAATGTCTAAATCTATTTTTATTGTGGTTTATTTTTTATTTATTACATATTGTTTTATATTGGCTTTATTCAACTCTTGCTGCTTTTCAGTTGTTGTTGTTGTTGTTTTATATTTCTCTTTATGCTTTTGCTCCTGTGGCATAAATAAAGGTTTATCTTATCTTTATCTCATATTAATATGTTGTGGTTCATCTCCTTGTGAGTTTAGGTGGGCAGGAAAATGTTATTCGTAATTGATCAGACTTTGATTGATGACCCAGAGAAAATATGACTTTACAAACATATTTGATACATATAAATATTTAGTGAGTTTTAGTCTGTAGAGTCACAGGACCTTTGAAAACTGATCCTGTGGTCGCTGGTTAATAGAAATAAAGAAATGGTAAATGGAAGATAATGATTGTTCTGGTAAACATGTAATAAATGATCATTAATACATATCTATTAAAACAAGTGCAGTCAAACACTGAAGTAAAGGCGGTAAAGCCTCGCAGCGCCGCCCATCACTCTGGATTTTAGTGGGGGGGGTCTGATTTTCTGCAGGTCAAAGGTCGATCTATTTATACCAGAGACACAACCCAGAAATAGACTCAGCACATTAACAGGGGAGATGTGTGTGTGTTTGTGTGTTCATGTGTGTGTTTGTGTGTGTGTGTGTTCAGCAGGAAGGAGCTACACTTTTTGACCCAGGCACAAGCCAGGGTCAAAGGTCACCAACTTTCTGTCTGCCTGTTTTAACACTTTGACCCCGAACGGCCTCTGTGCTAAACAGACCAACACATGCTAACACACGCTAACACACGCTAACACACACATGTTTTTTTCTTTGAGTAAAGCTGAAGGTTTTTTTAACGGTGGTGAAGAAATTTAAAGGTTGTTTAAATGCTCAGGAAATGAGCGTCTGTGGTTTGATAAATGATTTAATTACTGCTCCTCATTTGAGTCTGTTTAGATGTCTTAAATGTGCTGTGTTTGAAGGCTATTGGCTGTTAGCTGTTAGCAGGATTAAGCTAGGGTGGCAGACCATTCTAGAGGATCTCTCAAACCTGCTTAAATAAAGGCTAAATAAATAAAAATGAATAATAAAAATAAGCCTGAACCATGCCAACAAAAGGTAGGTGAAAAGCCGGGGGACCATAGCTTAGCATTTAGCAGCTGAAGTGCAAGATCTTCCTCAGATACCATAATGGAGTTAAAAGTACAGTGAATATTAGACACAACCCCAAATAAATGCTGTTGTATGCTAGCTAAGCTAATAGTTCAGTCTTAACTGACTCAGGTTCTTGTTGCCTTTAAAGTTGCTAAAGATATTAATAAACACATTGTGGAGTTTTGAATTTTAGACGTTTTATGCATTCATCAAATTCTCTTTTTAAAGCTTAAAAATTTCAACCTTCGACAGCCATGATGTTTCTCTCATCTTCCTGCTGTTTGATTTTTTACAAATGCAACTTAAGAAAAGAAAGAAAAACAAACATCTTCATCTATGGGACTGGAAATGCAAAAAGAGGCTAACGCTAGCTTAACAGCAGATGTCTGCAATAATATCTGAATTGCGCAAAATAAACCCAAACAAACTGAAACACATTTTATTAATTAACTGAGCTCAATAACTTCATCTGCCAAAAACCCTGGAAACACTTTCCAAGGTGTTGTTGTGAGATTTAATTCAAAACGGTAAATTTCAAAAATCAGTAATTTTAGCAACTTTCTGGAAATTCAGACGGATGGACACCAAGATAGAGACGCAGGTAATTCAGGCAGTTTGGACAATTTAACGTGAAGAGGATTTAGCTGGAGACAGATTACTGCTGAGAGGCCTATTACAGCCGAACACTGTGTGTGTGTGTGTGTGTGTGTGTGTGTGTGTGTGTGCAACATGTGGTTTCTGATGACAGCCATTTAAAGGTGTCAGACTGGAGCCACGGCAAATTATAACACACACACACAAACACACACACACACACACACACACACTCTTTGTCTCTGTAGTCTAAACAAGCCTCTTATCTCGGCCCTTATTAGATAATGGATGACAACAGGTCACATGACCCGCCCTAACGAGGCGGTTGCTAAGAGCAACATCTTAATGGCACTTAAAAACACCGACCACAGAGGCTTCACATTAGGCTTATAACACATTAATTCTCCTCAGCTAATGCTACCGAGCCTCCAGATGTCAAACCGAATAAACATTTTTAGCAAATTAGCAATTTTTCATTGACAGCTGTAATGAAATACACCATGGGTTCACTGGTTTTTAATAAGCACGCCATGAAAACACTAAATAAATGTGAGACGCTTCACCGAAAATAACTTTCTGTTCATGGAAAAGGAAAAATATTACAAGTGTTAACTGCAGCTATTTTAGAGAATTTCCTAAAGTCTGATTATTATTATTATTATTCTTATTTTTATATTTATTATTTGTATTTATTTATTTTCATTTGAGCACACATGCTCATCCAGTGTTTCCTGAAAGACTGTAGTGAATGTTAACTCAGCTGACCACTTTCTGAAATAAATGTGTTGTTCACATCATGGATATCTAAAAGAAGTCAAAACAACAGAATACATGTTTCCTGAAACACATTTTTATGGCTTTATTGTGTTTGTTTGCTGGCTGGAGGTTCCCCTCAGCGACACATGCCCTCTGTGCCACGGCTGGCGCCAGTCATTACGCTGTTAGGCCAAATCAGTTTCCTGTGTTTGGTTTGATGGATGCCATCATCTTCATGGATCTAAACCAGGTAAACGTGCCCCCACCACCCCCACCACCTCCTCCACACATGCACACACTTAACAAAGCATGTTCGTTAGCAGTTTAACTGTTTGGTTACCTGAGGTCAAGAATCTTCCTTTAAAACCTTTTCCATGCATACAGGAAGTGGAAATGATACCAATGTTAAAGAGTGTTTCAGATGATCCTGAACCTGTACAGACCATGAAGTGATGGAGAAATGAAGAGAAATAAAGAAGAAGAGCAACATGATGGCAGAGAGGATCTGATCTCTTGTCTCAGTGAAGTCACATTAGGAAGCTTTGTGTTATTTTGGGGTGTCAGCTGACTGCAGACCAGTCACCATCATGAAGACTCCAACTCTGATTGGCTGGTTGTCACCTGACATCATCAGAGTTTTCCTTCACATCAGGAAAGTGGTGACTTAACTCCTGACGACGTTTAAAGGTGATTTATTTGTTATTATTGTTTTCTGTTGTATTAACCCCTCCCCCCCACACACACCTCTTGGTTTCTTTCTGCAGGATGTGCAGTGGCAGGGAGGCGTGGCTTTGGTTTCCTAGGTAACTCTTACAGGGCACACCTGATCGCTCTGATCACCTTGTTGCTCCTCCTGCTGTTTAGTTCTCCTTCCTGTCCTGTGGTGCGTTTCCCAAATAACGACGGAAGTTAGCATGAAACCACGGTAGTACGTAGTTCTTCCGAACGACCGAACTTCCCATTTCCGACCGTTTCCCAAAAATCTCCAACTACCGTCGTACTATGTAAGTTGGAACGACGTTAGTTTGAACTTCCGTCGTCCGAACGACGTAGTTTCCAGATGTTTCGGAAGCGTTCAGAGAGCACTCGGATGCATTCGTTGCTGAAAGCGTGTTAACTACAGAAACGTAGTTTTATTTCCATTAAGCCAGTGTGACATCTTTAGCAACTTTGGGAAATATTCATCAACATGATCATGTCCTCTACTCACTGAAAGTAAGAACTGAATGCAGTTTGTTTCATAAAATCGTAATAAATTGAAGACATAAAATACATACATCCAGCCTATATATCCCTACAGCTCATATAATAGTCTGTGGTGGGATAGGACAGTGGTTAGAGTGTTAGCACTGCAGTGTGTCAACATGGTATTCAGTGAGGCATGGGTTCAAATCCTCCTGAGGGCGATAAGATGTAGCTTAGTAACATTTCTGACATTGTAATCAATTATCGAGTTGTGTTTTTGCAATATTTGTGAAGATTTAACATCACTTGTCCATCAATTGTTGGTCACTACCTTATTCTATTGGACTGCTTTAATGATGACTTATTTTCAATTATAAAGTGTAACTGTGTGTCACACACTGTCATTTGCAACTGCACTGTAACTGTCAGACTTATATTTCTGTTTTTCTTTTTTCTCTCATAGTTTATCAAAAATTGCACCTCGTATTATTATCTGTTATCATATTTTATCATAATCTGTGCCTTTCATTCCTCTTATGTATCTATTACAGTATACAGTTTGGTACTTTATCTCTTATTTTATTTTTATCCTCCTGACCCCTGCATGTCCCTGTGTGTTTCCATCTTTCAAGCTGCTGAAACTGTGAATTTCTCTGTGAGATGAATAAAGCATCTATATATCTATCTAATAATATAATATAATATAATTATTTAATAGTAGGCTATCAAAGTTGTAATTTGAATCTTCTGGGGCTTCACAAACATTTGTTTTTAAAACATAACTTGTGTCTTTTCACCTCAGCTGTGAGGTGAAAGTTAAAGTGACATCCTTCATTCATGCTGTAGGGGGATCATGATCACAGGGTGTCTAATCCTGACATTTCAAGCTCCAAGAAGAAGTAGAGGACATGACGTCACCTGAACGAACATTCAACGACAGCTCCATGCTATTCGTTTGAACGACACAACTTTCCGATGCATCGTTCCAACTACGCTTTTGGGAAACACTTCCGTCGTTCAACGATGCATCGGACTACGTTAGTTGTAAACATCGGAAGTTGCGTCGTTCGGACGATGCTGTTGGGAAACACCTGTAGATCGTAGATCCATCATTCGAACGTAGGAAGTAGCTAACGACGTTAGCAACGAACCTTTTGAGAAACGCACCCGTTTCATCTTTTCGCTGCATCTTGTAAACTTCATCCTGAACTTTCCTGAGAAATAAATCTACATTTTAAATGTGTTGAATCCTCAGTGAAGCATAATGAGAGCTCCATCACTTCTCCATTCATTTCTTTTTCTCACTGTGTGTGTTGTAAAAGGTGATATGAGAGAGAGAGAGAGAGAGAGAGAGGCAGGCAGCTGGACTTTGTCAGGCTGATGGGAGACATTCCTGTTAGTGTAGCATAACCTTCCTACTGCTCCGCTGATAGCGCTGGCACCTCTCCTCCACCACCTCCACCTCTACTAACAGCATGGGAACCAGACTGCTCACTTATTCCACCACACACTGACACACACTGTGTGTTTCACTGACCTCATGCTGGAAAGAGTTGCTTATAAGATAGCGTTTCTTATCCATTGTGCACACACACGCCAACAAATCTGTGCGTTAAGCTAAAAGTCAGTTCAGAGCTGAGGACCGACACAAAACCTCCTGTGTTCATTCATTGTGTTTCACAGTGTTTAATGTTCTAAAAAATACCAGCTGAACAAAAGGAGGAAAACAGAGTTTTCTAAAAAATCTAAAGTAAAACTTGATTTGGTTTGAATCAGAAAAGTTGTAAACCACCACAGTTAGCAAAGAGGAAAATTATTTAAACACTGATGTCTTTACCTCCTCAGAAATTTCTTTGTGGTCTGGAAAAAGGTTTGTTTGTTTGTTTGTTGGCACCCTGTCTGATCGTCCATTGAGATGGAATAAACATCAATTTTCCTTGAAAGATTGAAATTGTACTAACATTATTACTGATAATATTACATCATAAAAATAACCAGACATGGATTCTCAGGGTTACGATATTGTAACCTTGGTTCTATAATCACAGACGGAGCGACAGGGCCAACCTAGAGGGCTCCTCCTGTGCTCATAGAACTGTGGTTACACTGCTGTTACCTTCGTTCTACCTGTACAGGTGCAGTGGGCGGATCTTCCTCTTTATGACCTCGGCTGCCACAGCAGGAGGAGCAGCCCTGGTGAAACCAGATATACGAACCAATGCCCTTCGCAGCAACACTAACCCAACAATCAGGCCAAAGTGACTTGAATCACTTTTCAGCCTCACTCACATGAATGGAGGAGGGAAACTAAAAGGTGTTAGGGACCCGATGGATGATTTACAGACGTCTCTTTAAGTGTAAGTCTCAGGGAAAAGTTTGATGGCATCACATGAAGGACGCAGAAGAGGAAGCAGGACCATTTAAGCACTGTGACGGCTGTCACTTACAGGGATCTAATGAAGGTCTTCTTGTTCAGGCATCATCAGCTGGATCGTTGTTTTGGTTATTTGGGGTTACAGTTTTTTGGGGTTGTTGTTATTCGGAGTTGCAGTTGTCAGGGATTGCAGGTATTTGGGGTTGCAGTGTTTTGGGGTTTCAGTTATCTGGGGTTGCAGTGTTTTGGGGTTTCAGTTATCTGGGGTTGCAGTGTTTTGGGGTTGTAGTGTTTTGGGGTTGTAGTGTTTTGGGGTTGCAGTGTTTTGGGCTTGCAGTGTTTTGGGGTTTCAGTTATCTGGGGTTGCAGTGTTTTGGGCTTGCAGTGTTTTGGGGTTGCAGTGTTTTGGGGTTGCAGTGTTTTAGGGTTGTAGTGTTTTAGTGTTGTAGTGTTTTAGGGTTGCAGGGGTTTGGGGTTGAAGTTATTTGGGGTTGCAGTGTTTTGGGGTTGCAGTGTTTTAGGGTTGTAGTGTTTTGGGGTTGTAGTGTTTTGGTGTTGTAGTGTTTTGGTGTTGCAGTGTTTTGGGGTTGTAGTGTTTTGGTGTTGCAGTGTTTTGGGGTTGTAGTGTTTTAGGGTTGTAGTGTTTTGGTGTTGCAGTGTTTTGGGGTTGTAGTGTTTTAGGGTTGCAGTGTTTTGGGGTTGTAGTGTTTTAGGGTTGTAGTGTTTTGGTGTTGCAGTGTTTTGGGGTTGTAGTGTTTTGGGGTTGCAGTGTTTTGGGGTTGTAGTGTTTTAGGGTTGTAGTGTTTTGGTGTTGCAGTGTTTTGGGGTTGTAGTGTTTTAGGGTTGTAGTGTTTTGGGGTTGTAGTGTTTTGGGGTTGCAGTGTTTTAGGGTTGTAGTGTTTTGGGGTTGTAGTGTTTTGGGGTTGTAGTGTTTTGGTGTTGCAGTGTTTTGGGGTTGTAGTGTTTTGGTGTTGCAGTGTTTTGGGGTTGTAGTGTTTTAGGGTTGTAGTGTTTTGGTGTTGCAGTGTTTTGGGGTTGTAGTGTTTTAGGGTTGCAGTGTTTTGGGGTTGTAGTGTTTTAGGGTTGTAGTGTTTTGGTGTTGCAGTGTTTTGGGGTTGTAGTGTTTTAGGGTTGCAGTGTTTTGGGGTTGTAGTGTTTTAGGGTTGTAGTGTTTTGGTGTTGCAGTGTTTTGGGGTTGTAGTGTTTTAGGGTTGCAGTGTTTTGGGGGTTGTAGTGTTTTAGGGTTGCAGTGTTTTGGGGTTGTAGTGTTTTGGGGTTGTAGTGTTTTGGGGTTGCAGTGTTTTAAGGTTGTAGTGTTTTGGGGTTGTAGTGTTTTGGGGTTGTAGTGTTTTGGGGTTGTAGTGTTTTAGGGTTGTAGTGTTTTGGGGTTGCAGTGTTTAGGGTTGAAGTTATCTGGGGTTGCAGTGTTTTAGGGTTGTAGTGTTTTAGGGTTGCAGTGTTTTGGGGTTTGCAGTGTTTTGGGGTTGCAGTGTTTTGGCGTTGAAGTTATCTGGGGTTGCAGTGTTTTAGGGTTGTAGTGTTTTAGGGTTGCAGTGTTTTAGGGTTGTAGTGTTTTGGGGTTGTAGTGTTTTGGTGTTGAAGTTATCTGGGGTTGCAGTGTTTTAGGGTTGTAGTGTTTTAGGGTTGCAGTGTTTTAGGGTTGTAGTGTTTTGGGGTTGCAGTGTTTTGGTGTTGAAGTTATCTGGGGTTGCAGTGTTTTGGGGTTGTAGTGTTTTGGGGTTGTAGTGTTTTAGGGTTGTAGTGTTTTGGGGTTGCAGTGTTTAGGGTTGAAGTTATCTGGGGTTGCAGTGTTTTAGGGTTGTAGTGTTTTAGGGTTGCAGTGTTTTAGGGTTGTAGTGTTTTGGGGTTGCAGTGTTTTGGTGTTGAAGTTATCTGGGGTTGCAGTGTTTTGGGGTTGTAGTGTTTTGGGGTTGTAGTGTTTTAGGGTTGTAGTGTTTTGGGGTTGCAGTGTTTAGGGTTGAAGTTATCTGGGGTTGCAGTGTTTTAGGGTTGCAGTGTTTTGGGGTTTGCAGTGTTTTGGGGTTGTAGTGTTTTGGGGTTGCAGTGTTTTGGTGTTGAAGTTATCTGGGGTTGTAGTGTTTTGGGGTTGCAGTGTTTTAGGGTTGTAGTGTTTTGGGGTTGCAGTGTTTTGGTGTTGAAGTTATCTGGGGTTGTAGTGTTTTGGGGTTGCAGTGTTTTAGCGTTGTAGTGTTTTAGGGTTGCAGTGTTTTGGGGTTGCAGTGTTTTAGGGTTGTAGTGTTTTGGGGTTGCAGTGTTTTGGGGTTGCAGTGTTTTGGTGTTGAAGTTATCTGGGGTTGCAGTGTTTTGGTGTTGAAGTTATCTGGGGTTGCAGTGTTTTAGGGTTGCAGTGTTTTGGTGTTGAAGTTATCTGGGGTTGCAGTGTTTTGGGGTTTGCAGTGTTTTGGGGTTGCAGTGTTTTGCAGGTGTTCGGCCACATGTTTCAAACAGCTCTGGGTGACTGAGGTTATGTGAGGCTCTGCATGCCAACGGCTTTGTGTCTCTAATGGAAGGAAACTGGCACTGAGACAAAGACACACTTAAACACTCGGAGGTGCCACTGGGCATGTAAGAGAAAATAACAGAAAGCTGCTGACCAGCTCAGCTTTTTTACTTTGGCACAAAGTCTTATAAATATATTGACCTTGAATCCACACATGGTGTTCCTCCATATTAAGCCTTATTGTTAACGTGTAAATATTACGGTTGGCAGGCGGCCTCAGACTACAACCTGTCCATATTTAGCTCTATCATGTTCACAACTCATGCACCATATTTATAGAACCATCAAACATTTAGCACGACATCAATGGGAACGACGTCTTATTAAAATACTGCAGTGTAGCTTAGCAGAGTTCAAACCACCTGTGGGACGTCATATTGCTATGAACACACGTGTATACAGTATATATATATATATATATATATACATGAGGTCTCTGTTCGAGTGTTCATCTGTGTGAATGAATGAAATGACCCTGGTGAGGTTCTTCTCTCTCATGGCTTCATGCATTACTCAGTTTGAGCTTTTAAACATCAAACTGTGGTTCTTTTAGTTCTGCCACTCAGCTACTGTATATCTTCTATGTTGTTGTGTTCGGTGGCATCACTGGACCATCCAGCTCCTACGGGCAGCAGGTTGTTGAGTCCAGATGGTTTTATCCACATAGAACATACTGCAGGTGAATTTCATGCACAAACAATATATCCCATGTTTTTCTGCAGACATACTTGGGCTGCACATGAAGATCAGAATCTCACAACCAAGATGTTTCCTTCTTGCAGTGTATTTTAATAACAATAATGATCTAATAACCTATCAGTGACACATAAAATAGTCCCACATCCCTCCACTTTCAGTTTTTTAGGGTTTTTTAGCGTTCATTAATGTGAGATAAAGTTGTCACCTGGAGAACGTAGCCTCGGCTAAACCAGACACCAATGAGAGAGGAGCAGAGCTGACCAGATGCCTCGCTGATGATGTCCAGACCTGGTTCTGGACCGTCGTTAATTCATTTACTCTGTACCACAGGCCTCACTGAGTGTTTGTTGTGTCCTGGCGGGCCCCTGGCTCTGGCCCTGGGTCTCTGGTCCGAGAAACAAAAGGTTAACTGAATTTGGTGAAGATGCAGCTGATATATCCTCTCTCTGTGTTTGTGTGGTGGTTCATAAAGCAGAGCTGTAAGCCACAGATGCACTGATGACAGACGGACTGGATGTGTTTTTATCTGTCATGCAGCACAAAAAGCAAACTGACCTGCTTTTATAAAAACTAGAAGCATCTATTATTCACACATTTATGACAAAACAACCTTCACTGACTCCTTTAGATTATTTTAAAAGACAATGACAAGGTATATACTGTATATATATGTAGAGGAGAGGAGCTTTCTGTTGAGTTAAGAGTTAAGAAGAAATTACTAAAACAATTCAGACTCAGTTTTCAGTTCTTCAGTCTGATGGTTTGTTAAAATTGATTATGACTATGACTGCTAATGTTTTAAAAATGAACAAGTGTCCTGAGAATTTCTGTTAAACTTGATCATCCAGCAGATTCCTGGTGGTGTTCCTTATGTATTTAAGGTTGTATGTTTTTGCATCAAAGTGCTATTTCTTCTCCTGACCTAATGGAGGTTTGTCCATGATGACGCTGCTACATGTCCAGTATCTCTCCATCCTTATACTTGGAGTACTGCTTTAACATCCAGTCACTATGATGTGCTCCTAAATGCGGAGAAACAGACAGGAAGTAGCAACAGGAAGCTAAGCAACATACTGCTGTGGACACCATGTTGGTTCAGATCAGGAAAGAACGCAATAACACAAAAAACCTAAGTGATCAATGCAGTGACAGACCAGCAGCTCCCTGAGAGTCTGGTGAGAGGAGAGCTTAAATTACAGCTTTAGCGAATGGAGTCTGGTGAGAGGAGAGCTTAAATTACAGCTTTAGCGAATGGAGTCTGGTGAGAGGAGAGCTTAAATTACAGCTTTAGCGAACGGAGTCTGGTGAGAGAAGAGCTTAAATTACAGCTTTAGTGAATGGAGTCTGGTGAGAGGAGAGCTTAAATTACAGCTTTAGCGAACGGAGTCTGGTGAGAGGAGAGCTTAAATTACAGCTTTAGCGAACGGAGTCTGGTGAGAGGAGAGCTTAAATTACAGCTTTAGTGAATGGAGTCTGGTGAGAGGAGAGCTTAAATTACAGCTTTAGTGAACGGAGTCTGGTGAGAGGAGAGCTTAAATTACAGCTTTAGCGAACGGAGTCTGGTGAGAGGAGAGCTTAAATTACAGCTTTAGCGAACGGAGTCTGGTGAGAGGAGAGCTTAAATTACAGCTTTAGCGAACGGAGTCTGGTGAGAGGAGAGCTTAAATTACAGCTTTAGCGAACGGAGTCTGGTGAGAGGAGAGCTTAAATTACTGCTTTAGTGAATGGAGTCTGGTGAGAGGAGAGCTTAAATTACAGCTTTAGTGAATGGAGTCTGGTGAGAGGAGAGCTTAAATTACAGCTTTAGCGAATGGAGTCTGGTGAGAGGAGAGCTTAAATTACTGCTTTAGCAAATGATGGAGTCTGGTGAGAGGAGAGCTTAAATTACAGCTTTAGCGAATGGAGTCTGGTGAGAGGAGAGCTTAAATTACAGCTTTAGCGAATGGAGTCTGGTGAGAGGAGAGCTTAAATTACAGCTTTAGCGAATGGAGTCTGGTGAGAGGAGAGCTTAAATTACAGCTTTAGCGAATGGAGTCTGGTGAGAGGAGAGCTTAAATTACCGCTTTAGCGAACGGAGTCTGGTGAGAGGAGAGCTTAAATTACAGCTTTAGCGAACGGAGTCTGGTGAGAGGAGAGCTTTAATTACAGCTTTAGCGAACGGAGTCTGGTGAGAGGAGAGCTTAAATTACCGCTTTAGCGAACGGAGTCTGGTGAGAGGAGAGCTTAAATTACCGCTTTAGCGAACGGAGTCTGGTGAGAGGAGAGCTTAAATTACAGCTTTAGCGAACGGAGTCTGGTGAGAGGAGAGCTTAAATTACAGCTTTAGCGAATGGAGTCTGGTGAGAGGAGAGCTTAAATTACAGCTTTAGCGAACGGAGTCTGGTGAGAGGAGAGCTTAAATTACAGCTTTAGAGAACGGAGTCTGGTGAGAGGAGAGCTTAAATTACAGCTTTAGCGAATGGAGTCTGGTGAGAGGAGAGCTTAAATTACCGCTTTAGCGAACGGAGTCTGGTGAGAGGAGAGCTTAAATTACAGCTTTAGCGAATGGAGTCTGGTGAGAGGAGAGCTTAAATTACAGCTTTAGAGAATGGAGTCTGGTGAGAGGAGAGCTTAAATTACAGCTTTAGCGAACGGAGTCTGGTGAGAGGAGAGCTTAAATTACAGCTTTAGCGAATGGAGTCTGGTGAGAGGAGAGCTTAAATTACAGCTTCAGTGAATGGAGTCTGGTGAGAGGAGAGCTTAAATTACAGCTTTAGAGAATGGAGTCTGGTGAGAGGAGAGCTTAAATTACAGCTTCAGTGAATGGAGTCTGGTGAGAGGAGAGCTTAAATTACCGCTTTAGCGAATGGAGTCTGGTGAGAGGAGAGCTTAAATTACCGCTTTAGTGAATGGAGTCTGGTGAGAGGATAGCTTAAATTACCGCTTTAGCGAATGGAGTCTGGTGAGAGGAGAGCTTAAGCATGACGTCTACATTTAATTTTGGACCCATTATCTGGCTGCCAGGTTTGTCTGGGATTTAGTCAGTAGAACTTTGAATTTGTGATGTGAAAGAAATAATAATAATAATAGTTTTTAATAATAATTATATTGGATCTAATTCCGATATTCTGATTATAAATATGAATGCAGGAAGACCTGTGTAATTGTCAGACATGTTCACGATGCTGCGTTTCGTGTCTCGAGCTGGAAATGAAAAATCTCTTGCAGCTCAGGATTTATTGTGTGAGCGGTTCAGGTAAGCACCCCATTAAAGCAGAGCGCTGCTGCTAACCTGCCTCCTGAACACACTGACTGTGTGTCTCCAGTTATAAAACCTGCCTGGTGGCCTCTGTCATGTGTTTTTGCTTGTATGTATACTTCGTGTGTCCGGCAACTTCAAACAGAAACATAATCCTGGTATTTTCAAATCTCTCTCTGTTTCTTTAAGGTGTATTTAAAAGTTAAGTTTTGCAGTAAACTGTTTCATTAAGACAGAATGTTTTCAAGGTATAAAGCCCAGGCTCAGTCCTAGAAGCCACAATAAAAGGCTTCATGGTTTAGTGTGGGGTCTGGAGGGGAGAGACTCTACCTTCAGCTTGTTTCTGTTCAGCTTCGTGGTGGAAGTTTGCAGCGATAGCCACCATCAGGAACTGCATGGAGCCTCTATCTGCTTCACTTCCCATGTTCAACAGAGTCGCCTCTGGCCTGAGATCACCAGGCAGTGAAGAACGTGACATTTACATTTTTCACCAGAAACATTAAAATGAGATTAATGTGTATATTTAATTTGACCAGGAAACATGAGGAGAGAGAATGAAACTGGGTTCACGTGTTAGGCATCAAACATGCAGCATGCAGTTTGTCTTACCACCTGGAACTACTGTGTTAATGTTTGTTACCTGTACAACCAGTTTGTCCAATCAGAGGCCTGGATGCACACACACATTTTCAATTAAACTGTTTTCCTGTCACATGATCACAGTTAGCTGGCTTACCTGCTGCAGGTGAGTCAGCACAGCAGTAGTACCTGCAGTACATCATGTCCTGTATGAAGAAGGAGGGTGCTCTGCCCCCTGCTGGACAGGAAGGACACTGCACACTGACCTGAAGGCCTCCTCTCATCAAAGCAGCAGTAAACATGATCCTGAACTCTGCATCAGGTCTTCAGTGTTCGACCTGCACATTTGGGATAAATGATGACATTAATGAAGAGCACAGAGGGCGTCCTGATGGTCTGATAACAGCTTTAATAATAACCGCAGTGCTCCTTTCTTAATGACCATGTAGAATAAATACTGCAGTACTACGCAGAGCAGCGTGTACTAATACGCTAAAAAACTACTGGAGCAACATGTGATCTGGAAGAAACTCTCCTTTACTCAGGTCTGCAGCTAAACAGGCGTTCAGGTGTGTGTGTGTGTGTGTGTGTGTGTGTGTGTGTGTAAATGTGATCAGGAATTCATTAGTTGAGAGGAAGCTCGATGCCACAGTCTGTTTTCTGTCAGTCTGTCGCACGCAGATTTTTCCCAAGGCCAAGAGGATATCCCTTACACACACACACACACACACACACACACACACACAGACGGTGAGGGAAAGAGTGAGTGCGGTGTAAAGCCTGCAGATAACAGAAAGTATTTTACATTTCATCACACAGATTATATTCAATAAATCCATAATAAAAACAGGAATCCATGATCTCAATTTGTTGTAATAAAGGTTGACTGTAAATAACAAAACTCATATTATTTATTATTCCCACATTATTCACTTCTTCCTGATGTTCCAGTCACTGTTTGACTCATTCAACTGCATGTCAATATATTCATTTAATGCTGGACTGTATTATGATAAATTTATGATGAATTTATTATGATAATCCTCTGTTGTATTATGGAGCTTTCGATAAGAAAGTAAATTTTAAACAGATAAACTGCTCTCATCCCTCTGAACCAGACTGACCATTATTCAAATTATTGAAAACCTTTTATCTTTTATCTAAAAAAGAAGAGGACAGGCATAATAATAACAATAATAATAACAACAACAATAATAATAATGATAATAACGTAAATTATTTAATAACGATAAATATTTTGCCTCCTTGCCTTTTTTCTGTTTCATTATTATTTATTACATACTGTTGCTTTGTATTATTTATTTATTGTATAACAAGAAGACGCTTTATGAACATCATTAACATGAATTATTCCAGAATGATGTTTAATTATCTTTGAAAATATGATCAGAATAAAGAGACTAAATCCCTGATGTGTCTGTCAGCTCATATCATAAATATAAAGACATGTGTCAAAGCTCACATTCTGCTAATGAAGGAATCGCTTATCAATATTGCTATTATTAGTTTATTATTATTGTCATTATTATGTGCAGAAAAAGAAAAAAAGACTCTGAGGGGGGTGGGGGGGTGGGAGTCTTTTCAGTCTGAGGTTTTCAGTTTGTTCACTTTCACTTCTGTTTGGAGTCCGTTAGTCTTCCAGCTCTGCACCGGCTCCAGGACCAGGACCAGGACCAAGTCCAGGACCAAGACCAACACCAGGACCAGGGCTTGAGGTGGGTCCCAAACAAGATAAAACTCCAGCGAACCTCATGGAAATATTTAAACTAGTTCAAATAAAGTCTCATAAAACTGAACGTGGATTAGTTTTATTTTTATTTTAACCTGTGAATAAATAAATCAATAAAGGTCTGATTCATCTACCTCTGCGTTTATTTCTACACATATTTATCCCTGTTTGAGCAGAAATAGAATAAATATCCCGCTCATGTCTAATGACTCAAACGATTAACTATTGATAATTATTGATTATCGATTGACTGTTTTCAGCTCAGGGTCAGCGGAGAGGACAGAAGCAGAATCACAATTTTTTTACCATCCCGTTAAATCTGAGACATGGACATGGTGTCTAAATATAAATATCAATATATGCTATAATACTGTCTATCCGCAGCCCAGCGCGGGTTTACCTGGAAGCCGGAAACATGTTTTAGATGCGCGTGAAGGCCTTCATCATAATAATCATAATAATAATAATAATAATAAACATTGAGTCTCACTATACTTAAAGAAAATAATGTGTAAAGAAGATTCGTTCAACTGAAGGAGATTAAACTTTAATAATAACAGTGACTCAGTTTATTCATTAAAAACATTTTTTAATTGCTATAAAATGTGAAATAAACAGGAGGGACATTGTTTTTATTTTTCATATTTGTTATTTCATTTGCATTTGAATAGTTTAATTTTATTTAGATTGTGTTGTGTTGAGCTCCTGCATGTGCCTTTATGTCAAAGAATAAAAGTTAAAATGATCGAAGAAGCCGCTAAAATATTATGTTATGAAGATATCTTCTTATTATGTAACATATCATGTCCTGGCACTCTCTTATATTATTTTTTAATTATAATATTCTTATTTTTTCCACTCATTGCGTCTGATTATTTCTTAATAATTAAACTACAGCGGATTAAAAAAACGCGTTTCGCTGTTTGGACGTGATTAAAAATGAAGAGTTAAAAATGTTTAAACAATAATAAAAAAAAAGCAGAGAAAGAAGGGAAAAGAAAGAAAACAAAGAAAACAACAAAACGAGTAAGAAGAAGAAGAAGAAGAAGACTTACTTTATTGATCCCTCAATGGGGAAATTACATTTACATTACATTACAGAGAAATAAATTACATTATTGCTTAATGTTTCTTTTCGTTTTGATAAATGATCAGAAAGCCTGAAAATGCAGATAATGATCCTGAATAAAGATCATAATTAAAGATCATAATTAAGGACCATAATTGGAGCATTTAGGGCTGAAAGCAGAGAGTGGTCCACAGTTTATGTCTCGGTGTTGATTTTTAGCTCAGACTTTGTTCATGTTCACATTAAAGAAGGTCAAGTGTTTGACCTCTGCTGATCATCGTGAAGGTGATGAATTATTGTGGCTGAGCTGCTCATTAAAACACTGAAACAGAAATTTACATAGAAATAAAAAAACAAAAAAAACAAAGTCAGAGGCTCGTGCAGGTAACGGTCTGTCGGTTCTGCTCACAGACTGAATACTAATAGTTATATAATGGTTATAAATAGATATAAACTATTATAAATAGTTATACATTATTATAAATAGTTATATAACGGTTATAAATAGT
This sequence comes from Synanceia verrucosa, assembly GCA_029721515.1. NCBI lineage: Eukaryota > Metazoa > Chordata > Actinopteri > Perciformes > Synanceiidae > Synanceia > Synanceia verrucosa. The sequence continues at coordinate 27,787,043 of CM056555.1, read as the reverse complement.
TATACATTATTATAAATAGTTATATAACGGTTATAAATACTTATACATTAATATAAATAGTTATATAACGGTTATAAATAGTTAGATAATGGTTATAAATAGTTATACATTATTATAAATAGTTATATAACGTTATAAATACTTATACATTAATATAAATAGTTATATAACGGTTATAAATAGTTATATAATGGTTATAAATAGTTATACATTATTATAAATAGTTATATAATGGTTATAAATAGTTATACATTATTATAAATAGATATATATAATGGTTATAAATAGTTATACATTATTATAAATAGTTATATAACGGTTATAAATAGTTATATAATGGTTATAAATAGTTATACATTATTATAAATAGTTATATAATGGTAATAAATAGTTATTCATTATCATAAATAGTTATATAACGGTTATAAATAGTTATACATTATTATAAATAGTTATATAATGGTTATAAATAGTTATATAACGGTTATAAATAGTTATACATTATTATAAATAGTTATATAATGGTTATAAATAGTTATATAACGTTATAAATAGGTATACATTGGTTATAAATATTTATAAACTATTATAAATAGTCATATAACGCTTATAAATAGTTATATAATGGTTATAAATAGTTATAAATTATTATAAATAGTCATATAACGCTTATAAATAGTTATATAATGGTTATAAATAGTTATATATTATTATAAATAGTTATATAATGGTTATAAATAGTTATAAATTATTATAAATAGTTATATAATGGCTATAAATAGTTATAAACTATTATAAATAGTTATATAACGGTTATAAATAGTTATAAACTATTATAAATAGTTATATAACGTTATAGGTAGTTATAAATTATTATAAATAGTTATATAACGGTTATTAGTAGTTATATATTATTATAAATAGTTATATAACGGTTATAAGTAGTTATAAATTATTATAAATAGTTATATAACGGTTATTAGTAGTTATAAATTATTATAAATAGTTATATAACGGTTATATAAGTAGTTATAAAATATTAGAAATAGTTATATAACGGTTATAAGTAGTTATATATTATTATAAATAGTTATATAACGGTTATAAGCAGTTATAAATTATTATAAATAGTTATATAACGGTTATAAGCAGTTATATATATTATAAATAGTTATATAACGGTTATTAGTAGTTATAAATTATTATAAATAGTTATATAACGGTTATATAAGTAGTTATAAATTGTTAGAAATAGTTATATAATGGTTATTAGTAGTTATAAATGATTATAAATAGTTATATAACGGTTATATAAGTAGTTATAAATTGTTAGAAATAGTTATATAATGGTTATTAGTAGTTATAAATGATTATAAATAGTTATATAACGGTTATAAGTAGTTATAAATTATTATAAATAGTATATAACGGTTATAAGTAGTTATATATTATTATAAATAGTTATATAACGGTTATAAGTAGTTATATATTATTATAAACAGTTATATAACGGTTATAAGTAGTTATATATTATTATAAATAGTTATATAACGGTTATAAGTAGTTATAAATTATTAGAAATAGTTATATAACGGTTATAAGTAGTTATAAATATTATAAATAGTTATATAACGGTTATATAAGTAGTTATAAATTATTATAAATAGTTATATAACGGTTATAAGTAGTTATATATTATTATAAATAGTTATATAATGGTTATAAGTAGTTATACATTATTATAAATAGTTATATAACGGTTATAAGTAGTTATACATTATTATAAATAGTTATATAACGGTTATAAGTAGTTATACATTATTATAAATAGTTATATAACGGTTATAAGTAGTTATGCATTATTATAAATAGTTATATAACGGTTATAAGTAGTTATACATTATTATAAATAGTTATATAACGGTTATAAGTAGTTATACATTATTATAAATAGTTATATAACGGTTATAAGTAGTTATAAATATTATAAATAGTTATATAACGGTTATATAAGTAGTTATAAATTATTATAAATAGTTATATAACGGTTATAAGTAGTTATATATTATTATAAATAGTTATATAACGGTTATAAGTAGTTATACATTATTATAAATAGTTATATAACGGTTATAAGTAGTTATGCATTATTATAAATAGTTATATAACGGTTATAAGTAGTTATACATTATTATAAATAGTTATATAACGGTTATAAGTAGTTATACATTATTATAAATAGTTATATAACGGTTATAAGTAGTTATACATTATTATAAATAGTTATATAACGGTTATAAGTAGTTATACATTATTATAAATAGTTATATAACGGTTATAAGTAGTTATACATTATTATAAATAGTTATATAACGGTTATAAGTAGTTATACATTATTATAAATAGTTATATAACGGTTATAAGTAGTTATACATTATTATAAATAGTTATATAACGGTTATAAGTAGTTATACATTATTATAAATAGTTATATAACGGTTATAAGTAGTTATACATTATTATAAATAGTTATATAACGGTTATAAGTAGTTATACATTATTATAAATAGTTATATAACGGTTATAAGTAGTTATACATTATTATAAATAGTTATATAACGGTTATAAGTAGTTATATATTATTAGAAATAATTATACTACTGATCCAGTTTGAAGACTTAATTGAAGGGATGTGCTGTTTTCTTCCTTTATTTTATTTTATATATATTATTATTTTATGTCGTACTGAGAGAGCGCTGCGTGTAAACAGACCAAAAAATCTGCTTCTATTTTGATGAATATTATAAATATACTACAAGAAAACATGAAAGGTTTGAAAAAAAACCCAGTAAATATACAAAGAAAATTATAAGAAAAGCCATGTCCAATATATCTGAATTCTATTAGTGACCTGCAGTTAAGACATAGTTTTATGGAGAAATGTGCAAATTATCCAAGAATGTGTGCAAAGATGAGAACATCTGGGTCTAAAAAGGTGAATTCAGTGAAAATTCCTCACTCCTGTTCGATAGAGTTCAGTTAAAGTGAAGGATGAAGGAGATGATGCTGGAGCTGAAGCTGCTGCTCTGATTCAAATAAAATGACGCCCTGCTCATAAACTTTCTATTATTCAGTCGAAACCATCTAAAGTCTGTTTCTGGTGAGACACAAGCTGTCACTGCTGCTGGACAACAGTCCACTACAACCGTACCTCCAGGTTCCCCTCACCTGAGGACAGGTGACCCCTGAAGACTTGTGAACGTCCTCTCGCTCTTTACTGAACTGTATACTTTCATAGTGAACCACTGATGTTAAGTGAGAACATCACTGATGGGAAACCTCGACACGTCACTGGAACTAAATTTAAAACCAAGAAATGAAGTCAATGATCCACGAGCACCCAGAAGTATTCCACATGAAGCCTCTGTGGAATAAAACCCAATGAGAGAAAACAGTCTGACTTTATCAGGTGAAAGGCTATGATCCAACAGAAGAACCCAGGAAATGACGTAGAAGAGGAAGGAGCAGAGTGGAAACAGTGATGCTGGTTCAGGTTTATCAGGACTGGTTTCCTCTGCAGACTCAGTCTGGATGGAAAAGACATGAACATGAACACTGACAGAGGAGCTGTGGAGCTCAGCAGGTAAACACACGTATACAGCTCAGCAGGTAAACACAGGTATACAGGTAAACACAGGTATACAGGTAAACAGATATACAGGTAAACACAGGTATACAGGTAACAGATATACAGGTAAACACAGGTATACAGGTAAACACAGATATACAGGTAAACAGATATACAGGTAAACACAGGTATACAGGTAACAGATATACAGGTAAACACAGGTATACAGGTAACAGATATACAGGTAAACACAGGTATACAGCTCAGCAGGTAAACAGATATAAAGGTAAACACAGGTATACAGGTAAACAGATATACAGGTAAACACAGGTATACAGGTAACAGATATACAGGTAAACACAGGTATACAGCTCAGCAGGTAAACAGATATACAGGTAAACACAGGTATACAGCCCAGCAGGTAAACAGATATACAGGTAAACACAGGTATACAGGTAAAAAGATATACAGGTAAACACAGGTATACAGGTAAAAAGATATACAGGTAAACAGAGGTATACAGGTAAACACAGGTATACAGCTCAGCAGGTAAACAGATATACAGGTAAACACAGGTATACAGGTAAACAGATATACAGGTAAACACAGGTATACAGCTCAGCAGGTAAACAGATATACAGGTAAACACAGGTATACAGCTCAGCGGGTAAACAGATATACAGGTAAACACAGGTATACAGCTCAGCAGGTAAACAGATATACAGGTAAACACAGGTATACAGGTAAAAAGATATACAGGTAAACAGAGGTATACAGGTAAACACAAGTATACAGCTCAGCAGGTAAACAGATATACAGGTAGACACAGGTATACGGGTAAACACAGGTATACAGAGGTAAACAGATATACAGGTAAACACAGGTATACAGGTAAACACAGATATAGAGGTAAACAAATATACAGGTAAACACAGATATACAGGTAAACAGATATACAGGTAAACACAGGTATACAGGTAAACAGATATACAGGTAAACACAGGTATACAGGTAAACAGATATACAGGTAAACACAGATATACAGGTAAACAGATATACAGGTAAACACAGATATACAGGTAAACACAGATATACAGGTAAACAGATATACAGGTAAACACAGATATACAGGTAAACAGATATACGGGTAAACACAGATATACAGGTAAACACAGATATACAGGTAAACAGATATACAGATAAACACAGATATACAGGTAAACAGATATACGGGTAAACACAGATATACAGGTAAACAGATATACGGGTAAACACAGATATACAGGTAAACAGATACACGGGTAAACACAGATATACAGGTAAACAGATATACAGGTAAACACAGATATACAGGTAAACAGATATACGGGTAAACACAGATATACAGGTAAACAGATATACGGGTAAACACAGATATACAGGTAAACAGATATACGGGTAAACACAGATATACAGGTAAACACAGATATACGGGTAAACACAGATATACAGGTAAACAGATATACAGGTAAACAGATATACAGGTAAACACAGATATACAGGTAAACACAGATATACAGGTAAACAGATATACGGGTAAACACAGATATACAGGTAAACAGATATACAGGTAAACACAGATATACAGGTAAACAGATATACAGGTAAACACAGATATACAGGTAAACACAGATATACAGGTAAACAGATATACAGGTAAACACAGATATACAGGTAAACAGATATACGGGTAAACACAGATATACAGGTAAACAGATATACGGGTAAACACAGATATACAGGTAAACAGATATACAGGTAAACACAGGTATACAGGTAAACAGATATACAGGTAAACACAGGTATACAGGTAAACAGATATACAGGTAAACACAGATATACAGGTAAACAGATATACGGGTAAACACAGGTATACAGGTAAACAGATATACAGGTAAACACAGGTATACAGGTAAACAGATATACGGGTAAACACAGGTATACAGGTAAACAGATATACAGGTAAACACAGGTATACAGGTAAACAGATATACAGGTAAACACAGATATACAGGTAAACAGCTCAGCAGGTAAACACAGATATACAGGTAAACAGATATACAGGTAAACAGCTCAGCAGGTAAACACAGATATACAGGTAAACACAGATATACAGGTAAACAGCTCAGCAGGTAAACACAGATATACAGGTAAACAGATATACAGGTAAACACAGGTATACAGGTAAACAGATATACGGGTAAACACAGGTATACAGGTAAACAGATATACAGGTAAACACAGGTATACAGGTAAACAGATATACAGGTAAACACAGGTATACAGGTAAACAGATATACAGGTAAACACAGATATACAGGTAAACAGATATACAGGTAAACACAGATATACAGGTAAACAGATATACAGGTAAACACAGGTATACAGGTAAACAGATATACAGGTAAACACAGGTATACAGGTAAACAGATATACGGGTAAACACAGGTATACAGGTAAACAGATATACAGGTAAACACAGGTATACAGGTAAACAGATATACAGGTAAACACAGATATACAGGTAAACACAGATATACAGGTAAACAGATATACAGGTAAACACAGATATACAGGTAAACAGATATACAGGTAAACAGATATACAGGTAAACACAGATATACAGGTAAACAGATATACAGGTAAACAGCTCAGCAGGTAAACACAGATATACAGGTAAACAGATATACAGGTAAACAGCTCAGCAGGTATATGGCGCTCCAGTCTGGGTCTGCTCAACTTTTAATCTGAAGCCTCTGAAAATATGTTTTTATTACACAACTATGAGGAGACAACCAAACATGATGCTGCTCATTACTAATGAATGAATGACCAGTAAGATCAGCGCTTGTCAAACTTTTTTCTACCATTCTCCTACTCAACCCACTAAAATAATGACTCATGTGACCACTTAACAGTAACTAATACTATATCAATATGCTGCATCAGTAAAAATAAGAATATTAAATAAATCTGTACGGTTCAATAGACTCTGAGAAAAATATGCAAACATAAATTGTTTCAATAACTTTGCAATCAGTGAAATAAAAAGAGGGCAACAGCTGTGAACATGTGCAATAACTACATCTCTTATTTATTATTAGTAGGAGCTGCACAGCGTTGGCTTTCTTTATTCAGCAGCTTCGTCCACTTGTGATGCAAACGTTTATCTTTCAGAGCCTCAGTGAAAACTGTTTGGTATTTTAAAGAATTATATTACTATATCACTGTTTTTTTCACCCAGTGTCATAAAACAAGAAGATGAGGTGACACAATGATGGCAGAGTTTAATATTTTCACTTTAATTTAGCACTAAAGCGCTGCTCTGTTTACTTTCACATGTTTGTGAGCTGCTGCAGAAGAAGAAAGTTTTCACTGGAAACTCAAAAACAAGCCTTTTAATAAGCCCTTAATAAGCCCAGCCCTTAATAAAAAGGCATTTGTTCCAGTGTTTTCTTTTTCTCTCCTCCATACATTCAGTAAGGATGTCAGTAAATGAAGGTGGACTCTGCGTTATTTTATGTAGTCCAGTCTTGTATCTTCCTGTTTTATTTTGTAGTAACCTTTTCATCATTTCCTGCCTGATTGTCTGATTGTTTCCACCTGTGTTGGCTCATCTTGACATAAAAACACTCCTGGTCTCTTTATCTTCTGCCAGCAGATTTTATTCAAGTCCTCAGAGTTTAGTCTTTAACACCACAGGAAGGTTTTTTTTATGATGTGTCTTTAAAACTGGAGGAGCTGAAGGAACCAGTGTGATGTCACTGTGAGCGGTGACATCATTTATAAACATTGTTTTTATAATATCTGATTAAAAATGATCTTCTCCGGTATGTCTCTCACCAGTCGTCACGGTAACAAACACTGCAAGGTATTATAGCCAGGTAGTTACTCCAAAAGTAATGGATTACACATTACTAGTTAATGTAAAATGTAAAAAACTATCACTTACTTACTTAAAAGGAGGACAGACACCAGATAATTTCAAAGTAAAGTTCCTTGTTGAAACAAAAGACAGACAGCAGATTTCTGACAGGAAGTAGCCCTTCACAGTAAAATGATTCTCACGTCTTTGCTGTCTCATTCTGGTTCCTTTAGACTCTTATTTAAATCCTCAGTAATGTCCATATTTCCACCCTCTAAAGATGTCTTAACGTCTCCTCAATCTTTGTTCCTGAAGTTAAAGTCATGACGAAAGTTGATCAAACAGGAAAAGAGACATTTGTTTTTTTTGTCCTCCTGTTATAAAGATAGCTGATTTTACTGCATTACACACAAATGTAATCTGATTACAGGAACATATGTGAAATCTTTAGCTGCTAAACGTCTTTATGAACGTACATTGTTTTCATTTCATTCGTTCGTTTTGACTTTAAAACGATATGAAAGGAGGCAGAAAGCTTCACAGGGTTCATTGTGATTCATGTGAACTTGTTTCTGACAGTTTCTTTCTAGAAACAATAATTAGTACAGACTGCATGTAGCTGCGCTTCATTTTAATACGAGCATCAATCAGCAGCAGCTCTGCAGAGCAGAATTATCCACCCAGTGACGTTAATATATTGTCAGTGAGCTGAGATCCTCAGAGGCTTTTTTCTGCCCATAAAGCATCTCTGCACCACTGAGCTCAGCTCACCTCTCCTTCCACCAGGGACGGATCAGAGGCACCGAGCTTCATTCCACAGCTGGTTAGCAGATGGTCGACACACTGAGGCATGACCTGCCCTCATCCATGCTCCAGAACCAGCTAGCACAGCAGCTAGCGCAGCAGCTAAGATAGCAGCTAAGACATCAGCTAGCACCGCAGCTAAGACAGCAGCTAAGAGAGCAGCTAGCACAGCAGCTAACAGAGCAGCTAACAGAGCAGCTAGCACAGCAGCTAACAGAGCAGCTAACACAGCAGCTGAGACACCAGCCAGCACAGCAGCTAAGATAGCAGCTAAGACATCAGCTAGCACCGCAGCTAAGACAGCAGCTAAGAGAGCAGCTAGCACAGCAGCTAACAGAGCAGCTAACAGAGCAGCTAGCACAGCAGTTAAGACACTGGCTAACACTGCAGCTAACACAGCAGCTAACACCACAGCTAAGACAGCAAAGACAGCAGCTAACACAGCAGCTAGCACAGCAGCTGGCACAGCAGCTGAGAAAGTAGCTAACACAAAAGCTAAGACACCAGCTAACACAGCAGCTAACAGCAAACATGGTTGTTGTAGAAGCGAGTCTGCTCATCACTGATAGTTGTGTTACTATGGATATTTGATCAGGTTTTCATCAGTGCACATTTAATTTATTTGGTTAGGTTTAGGAAAGAAAAGGTCACAGTGACTTATGTAGCTGTGATGTCATTTAAATATAAATAAAGATTGACTTTTGGTTCCATGGTGTCCTGAGTTCCACCGACTTCCTGTCCATGTGGACTTTAAACACATCACATGCTACCATCCCATAATATGCTATTAAAGCTGGGGTTGGTAATCTTGAGAAAGTAGAAAAGGACAGTAAATATTATATACTTTTGTTGTTTTGCATTGAAGCAGCTAGCAGCATTCGCTCCAACACTGCACTGGATCGTCTCATCTTCTTTTTGGATAAACCAGCAGAACCACAACCTAAAAGTTCTAAACCTAAGAAATCTGATCTTTGCCCTAACCCCAGCATTAAACCTATCAGCCTTTTTTTGACCACGCAGACCTCCCTGCAGATTTGCTTTTATTTACTTCTGTTCATGTTATTATTACATTATGGTTATGTAGTTTAATGTTACGGTTATGTAGTTTAACATGGTTAATGTGGTTATATAAGGTTATATATTTGATGTAAATATTGTACTCGTACCAGGAAGTAGCACCATAATAACATCCTTTCCCATGTTGGACACTTCCTGTTAATCTCTTTTCACTTTAAAGCCTTAAAATCTTCAGTGCTTCAGAGCTCTACATTATAAACACAGCTAAGTGTAAATGTAATAATCAATATGCTGTATTGATTGATTTTGGTAAGAAAAGTCTGGAGTGGATCTGTGAGAAAACACACTTTATTCAGTTCATCTGTCTTAGCGCTGCCTCTGGCCTGACGGCTTCATTGCTCTTCACTTCTCTTCACTTTTCTTAATTTTTCTTCAATTTTCCTCACTTTTTTAAAATTTTTCTTAAATTTTCTTCACTTTTTTAAAATTTTTCTTCACTTTTCTTCAGTTTTTTTTTTACTTTTCTTTAATTTACTTCAGTTTTGTTCACTTTTCTTCACTTTTCTCCAGTTTTCTAAAGTTTTTCATCACTTTTCCTTAGTTTTCTTCTGTTTTTCCTCACTTTTCTCCAGTTTTCTTCACTTTTCTTCACTTTTCTTTAGTTTTCTCCAGTTTTCCTCACTTTTCTCCAGTTTTCTTCACTTTTCTTCACTTTTCTCCGGTTTTCTCCAGTTTTTCGTCACTTTTCTCCAGTTTTCTTCACTTTTCTTCAGTTTTTCTTCTAGCGTCCGTCTATTTCCTCCACTTGTGTCCATGCAGTGGTTTTTGATTCACATTCCTTTTAATTAGCATTCTTTGTAAAGTTGAGGCATGATGCCCAGCCTCCCTCTCTTCTCTCTGCAGTCTTTTTCCTCTTTCCCATAATGCTCAGAGCTCACCTCGTTCAATTTCCTCCTTCCTTCCTGTGTCTGTGATGAAAACATAAGCTCGCAGCTCCAGCAGCAGTAAATCTAGCGGCAGACGGACACCAGGAGACGGAGAGGAGACGTGATCTAACAGCCCTCATGTCCTCGAGTGTCTTCTGAACCAATAAATCATCATTTCCAGCGTCTGTGCTGGAGCGGCGAGGCTCTGCCAGCTGCTGCTGAGTGTTGCTCAACATCTGTCAGGAGCTGAGAGGTGGGCAGCTTCAGCTGAGAGGCTGGACCACAATGTGGATCACATCTGCAGACAAACCCGGCATTCACTCTGGGTGACCCACCGCCTCACCTCTCCTCCTCTGTGAGAGGCAGTCTGCCCGCTGATTCATGTTGTGACTGAGTGAAATATTCATGCATCCATCTTCCCTTTAATCTGTCCACTCATTAGTGGAGCTTCATCTCATTTGTCTGCAGTTGTATTTCATGAGTTTTATACGCTGCTTCTTTACGCCGCCGTCCCGTTTTAATGATCTTCATCACTGATATAGTTTGTATGTTTGACCCCAAACAGACAGAAATAAGACTGAATAAACCAACAAAATGTCATTTATGTCCTCTGCTCTTTTCACTCCATCAGACTTATTATTCATTTAGATATTTACATATATATATTTTCCTTCTTTATGTAACTGCACTTTGTACGTTTTAACAAAATGTGGAACCTCAGCGAGACTCCAGTAAGATAAGATAAGATAAGATAAGATAAGATAAAACTTTATCTGACCATCCCAGAGGAAATTCTTGTGTAACAGTTGAATGGGAGATTCAAAAAGTACAGTGGAGAATAATACAACAAAAAAGCAGAAAAATGTTAAAAATTCAAAAAGAATATTGCGTGAATAAAATTATTCTGCAGGTGTAAAAATACATAGACACACTGTGACAACAGCACAGGTACTTGCATATTTTATTTGTTAAATTATTATTGTAAAGAATTTAGAAAAACGTTTGTTTCAGCAGGATTGATTTTGTCATTATTTAGTCAGATAAACATTGTTTTTATAAAAATGTAGAGCTGATATGAGCTGCAGGACAATTATCATATTTCAAACCCATTTTATTCATTTTTAATTGTGTTCAACATTTTGTTCTGTGTTTAAAATGTGATTCAGCTCATTTCTATTTAGTTATATTGTCTTATTTCTGTTTTTATGTACATATAATGCTACACTCGTCCGTATGAGTCTGTATATACTATGTGTGTGTGTGTGTGTGTGTGTGTGTTTGTATTTCTGTGTTTGCTTTTAAAGTCTTCTATAAATGATTAAAACCTAACATGAATGACTTTTGTTCTCTTTTGCCACAAAGAAATAAAGATTAATGAACAAGAAGCAGAAGTAAAAACAGGACTAACAGGAGAAATGAGCTCAGAGTGTGAGCGCTGCCAGAGGTGGAAACATGTGGAGCAGAAAGTCAGCGTGAAAACGACTCCGCTCAGGTTTTACAGTGAACTTTGAAGGAAGATAATGAGAATAAAAACTATTCTATTCTACTCTGTTCTTCCAGAAAAAAGTGACTTTAACTAGACTCACCTCACAAAACAATATCAGTTTAAGTTAAACTCTGTATAATGCAGCCCGTCATCACTAAAAGAACAAACAGATGAGACTCTGATGGTTTCTGTGCAGCACAAAAGTCACTTTGTGGATCATTAAAGGAGCTTTGAGCTGGAGGTCGTAAAGATAAAATGAAAGTTTAATCAGGTCATATTTTCCATCTGTTATTATTAATGTGTGTTCAAAGACGGCTCATTAAATATTCGCTCACATTTTGTTTTGAATGTTTTAGTTCAGCTCAGAATTAAAAGAATGTTACTGTGACTGTTCAGAGTGTTCAAACACTGGAAAGAGAAATAAAATAATCATAACAGATGAACGTTTATCTGTTTAGAGGAATTATTTTGGGAGAAACACAAACACAAAGTTTGTATTAATATTCAAAAATAAAGGCGGTTTCTCGCTGTGTCCTCCTCTTTTTATTATATTTGTTTATTTGTTTTTTCTTGTTTTCTTTATTACTCAGGACAAAAAAAATTTAATGTCCTCAATTAGAAAAAAACAAAACAAATCAATGTGTGTTTTTTGAAACGGGCCTTTACTAAACGGTTTATGGAAAATGTAAAATACAGACCTGTTATTAGCCTGGTAATCTATTATTAAAACAACACAGTTCCACTTTTATTCCAGATATGTGTTGAAGGATACGATTCATTCATCAAATATTTTCTATATAGATGTTATTTTGTCATGAGACCAAACAGAGTCTTCATGTCTGCAGTGACCTGTTTGTTCTTCTTTTGTTTTCATTTGTTGTTGTTTGTTGTTTATGAAAGGAGGCAGAACGAAGACACAGCGACACCTAGTGGACACTTTTAGCACCACAGACTGATGACCTGTGAACATAAAGAGAAATAAATAATCATGAATCTATACATGGAGGAGTTCATTTACTGTTTACAGCTGTAGAGCAAATAAGCTCATTATTGAGTCTGTTACAGTATATATATATATATATATATATATATATATATTAACATTGCACCAACAGCATATAATTTTACAGTCTCTGTAAATAGAACAGAACAGAATAGTTTAAATGAAGCTCAGACAGGATCCCACACTGACTGATATTCTACATGTTTTATGTGTTTTTCTTTCGTCATAACGTACCTGATCTACATATCAAGCTGTCAGACTCATATTTAACATTTTTACGAATCATAACAAGAGAAAATGATGTGGCATTTATTAGAAAGCAGACTGACAGCAGAGACGAGGACACACTGAGAGACAAAAAGCAGGACTGCAGGAAATCCTCCTGTGTTTGGACGACGTGGTTTCTGTGGTTTTTATGGCTCCTGAAGACCCAGAGCTCATGAGGACCAAGATTTCCTGGTCTTCAGGAACTCTTGGTCTTCAGAAGCTCCTGGTCTTTAGTATAGCTCCTGGTCTTCATGAGCTCCTGGTCTTCAGTATAGCTCCTGGTCTTCAGGAGCTCCTGGTCTTCATAGCTCCTGGTCTTCATGAGCTCTTGGTCTTCAGTATAGCTCCTGGTCTTCAGTATAGCTCCTGGTCTTCATAGCTCCTGGTCTTCATAGCTCCTGGTCTTCAGGAGCTCTTGGTCTTCATAGCTCCTGGTCTTCATAGCTCCTGGTCTTCAGGAGCTCCTGGTCTTCAGGAAGATGTTAAGAGGCCAAAGGTGTGTTTAGAGCCTCACCTGGAGCTTTGGTTTGGAAACACAACAGGTCAGTTTTACATTTTATAATAAAAATAGAAATGTCATGTCAAAGACATTTATTAAGAATAAACTGAGGCAAGCAGAGGTATAGATATTATATGTAGATATTCAGACTGATGTAGTTTAAAGACGGATGTTAGCTATACATACTGCATGTCGGTGTAATCCTCTGCTAAATGCTAAAACACAGACACATCACATGGCAGTCATCTGGTCCATCAATACCTGATATATATATATATATATATATATATATATATATATATATATATATACGTATTATATACGTATATACGTGTGTGTGTGTGTGTGTATATATATACGTATATATCTATATATATATACGTATATATACGTATATATATATAAAATCAGTGACTGACATTAGACTCAGTCAAAAACAGACCAGGTTAAAGATAAAGATAATAACTTTTCTTACACAGGAGGAAGAAAACTAAATTGTTTTAAATGATTCTGAAGCATTTCACATTAATTTGCTCCCAAACTGATTTAATACTTTTACATTTCTCTTTTGGTGTGTCTTCATCTGCATGTTCCCATCAGCAGCTGATTAAGTTCAGACAAGGTAAGGTGAAACAAAACAAATATGAATAATACATCCCAAAACATTATTATTGTTGATTATAAATAAAAAATAAGGCCAAAATAAAAATGAAAAAAATAACACAATGAAATAAAACCTGTACTCAGATGCTTGAATAATTAATATTAATATTGCACAATAAGTCTATTTTGTTTATTGATATTTTGCAGCCTAATATATTTTCTGTCCATATGTTTTTATATTACATAAAACACATGAAATTTTGACATTTTAATTTCATTTCACGTTTTCGTGCATGAAATCTTTGCTTTTCCTTTTTTTATGCAGACGTGTTTTTCACTGTAAATTATGGATATGGAGAAGCATTCTCACTCTATTTATTATTAACATCTACTGTATTAAAATAATAAATAATATGAATAAATAAATAAATAAATTGTATTTATGATATTATTTAAATTTATTATTAATTTGTTTCATTAATAAATAATTGAATACTGTAAATATTCATCATATTTTTAAAACTAATTATTATATTTTCTTTCAAAGTCAAGTTATCAAATTTAATTTCCTGTCCCTCTTTATTGCAGTGAATTAAATCTTAAACTGTCCAGGATGTGAGCTGTTGTCACAGTTTAGTTATGTGATGTTTAATATTCATAATCCTGTGATCCAGATGCAGCGTTTGATCCCAACACATCTGGAACTTTCTGCTGGCCTTCATATAAAAAGGCCTCCAGCGCTCAGCAGGAAGCAACGTGACGGATCAACTTTCCTCCTCTGCTCTGTGTAAAACCTTTGTTTTCTCTTTTTCTGTCTTTAATTGCGTCTTTCTGTCATGTCTTCATGGCTTCATATCCTCTCTGCTGTCTTAATCCTCCCTGTTTCATTTGACTTTTTATTGATTCTGCTTCATGTGGCTCAGTTTCATCATGTTTTACTAGCAGACATGACCTCTGATCGGCACAAACTGCATCTTTACTGAACGTGTGGAGGATTATAGTGCAGGGAAAAACAGGTTAAAAGTAGTTTTACTTCTCTTTTAATTGAATTTTAACTCCCTGTGATTCATTTGGAGTGAAATCTTCAAACCCAAGACGCTTGTGGTCGCAGCAAAAGTCCAAAACTGGAACTGTGAAATTCAGATTTCACTGGAAATAATTACATTTCATCAGTTTCAGAAGCATCAAACACACAGACGCTGTAATTTTCATCAAAGAGTTTTCTACAGTAATAAGAGTCTCACAGACAGATATATTCTGAGACTTCAGTTTAAATTAAAAGCACCAGTGGCTTCAAACTACTGAATATTCATAAATATAATACAGACAATATAGATTATATATGAATTAATATAAATATATGATAATTAATATACATCCAGGTTTTATTTTGGTGTAGATACAAGTGTATTTTAGTGTTATAATACAATACAATTAAAATATACATTTAATTTTTATCTTCAATTCATGAACTTTATTTGCTAATAAAATATTTTTATTTTTGTAAACCTGTCAAAAACATAAGATTTTATTAATCCCACAGCATCAGTGACAGAACGATATCAAGAAAACTGACTGAAGAGCAGAAAGAGTGGAAGAAATCCAAGATGAAAAAATATAAAAATATTAATAACAGAAAAAACCACAGCGCCTGCACACAGTAGAGATGTGTGAAATATAAAATAGATTGCAAAATGAAATACAATGTTTTGCTGGAATTTTACGTGTATATTTACAGTGATAAGAAAATAAAAGACAATAGAAAATATAATTTAAACAAAATAATTCTTAAAAGTTCTTTGCATAAAAGCATACCAGAATAATAAAGACGTGTGTCTTAGATCGATGTGTTACCATCATTGATGGCACTTTGTGTAGCAGCAGAATAAAATAATAAAACATCATAAACAGATTAAAAGCTTGGATGAAAACTCAGCAGTTTGTGGGAGAGAAAGTCATGTCATCATAAAAATATGTGTGTTAGTTTCACTAGTAGCAGCACTTGGTGGGTAATGGATGAGTGTTGGTGGTAACCGTAGTAACCGAGCGTGTGTGTGTGTGTGTGTGTGTGCGTGTGTGTGTGTGTGTGTGTGTGTGTGTGTGTGTGTGTGTGTGTGCTGCAGTGTCAGCAGCTCTTGCTGATGAAGAGCAGAGGCTCTGGGGCTCAGGAGGCCATCCATCATCTCCATCAGACCTAAGTGAGGCTCTCTGGACGGGGACGCCACCAGACGACCAGCCGGGCACCGGTCTGGATAAACACCAGCCCTTCATCATCATCATCATCATCATCATCATCACCCTCCTGAGACCAGCCTGGTCAACAGCAGAGCGTTTCAATATTAACTCTTTTATTTCATACATTTAGAAAAACAACAGCATTTAAAGAGCAGCTCAGTGTCGCTTTTTGTCGGCAGGAAACAACATTTTAGAAGTCGATCAGAACAAAGTGATGACGTTTAAAGACATGTGAGGTTCAATAAATACACAACTT
Source organism: Synanceia verrucosa (assembly GCA_029721515.1). Taxonomy (NCBI): domain Eukaryota; kingdom Metazoa; phylum Chordata; class Actinopteri; order Perciformes; family Synanceiidae; genus Synanceia; species Synanceia verrucosa. The sequence goes on along the minus strand of CM056555.1, from coordinate 27,770,415 downwards.
TCTGTCATTCTTTCCTAAACCTAACTATTGTGGGTTTTAATAATCATAAGCAGGTAGTTTTGTTACCTAATCAATAGTTTCTCTACGTTAACCACCCACCTGATACTGAAACTGATTCATGAGACGTATCTTTGGCTGAGAAAATGTCATCATTTGAAATGTCAAAATGTCAAAATTTTATTTAGAACATTTGGCGAGTTATCATTAAATATGATATAAAACACCTTTTCTATCGCATCAAATCACTGAAAAACAGTTTTCATTAATTCTAGATTATAAATCAAGAATTGTTTTATATTACTTACTCCATATTATATAAATATACACTGATACAGTATATACTAATGTATATATATTATACACAGATGTACATTGATATGTACTGACATATATACATACATATACAACATATACAGATGTACACTGATACAGATATATATTATACATAGTAGATTTACACTGGTATATACTGATATATGTATTCTTTCTTTCAAAAGGTCAGTTTTCACTGCAGATACAAAGTGAAATATAAACAGGAAGTGTTGCTGTGTTCAGTTTAGTGTGTGTGTGTGTGTGTGTGTGTGTGCAGGTCACGTATCCCTGCCCTCTGCTCTCTTTTCATTTGCAGTACATAAAACACCACCACCCAGGAACAGGTAACACACACTCACAGTGAGGTCAGGGGTCAAAGGTCACATTGTGTCTGAAGAGGCTGTTTGATGTTGAACACTGACTCAGGAGCAGCAGAGTGGCCTGTATCACATCATGCTGAATGACCTGGACCAGACCTTCTGTCCCTGAGACCTTCTGTCCCTGAGACCTTCTGAGTCCTGAGTTATTAAAGACCTGATGAGGCGACAAATGTCACCTCCCTGTCCTCTTTCTGCAGCTAATAGATAGATTATATAACTATCTATCTATCTATCTATGTATCGATGAGGTTCTTACTCTAGTGACTCATTTTGACTTTTCCTCCCTGTGACTTCTTTTTTTGTAAGTCATTCCTCTCTGAGCACGATATTCTATTTATGTTTTCAGTTAGATATTTTTTGGTAACTGTTACTTCTAGTTTTGCAATTACAGGCTTTTATTTTGATAGTCGTGTATTTGGGTTCACCATGTTGTGACCTGACCCTAAAGTTCAGAGATGAAACACTCAGAGCAACAGTCTGCCTCTGTTCAGTCTTTAAATCACTTTTCTTCTTCATTCTGATGCTCAGTTTGAACTCCAGCAGTTCGTCTTCATCACATCTTCATCTACGGTCACTTCTGGTTCCAGAAACCAGGATGGCGACGGCCGAAATGACCAACTTCAGGCTTCTCACATCCCCTACAGTATTTAGCATTAGCTGTTAGCTCCTGTGCATCAGATGAAACTGTTCTACTAGAGCCACCTGGAGACGCCTCCTCATCAAACTGATCTTAAAGGACTGTAATCACTGTACAGATCTATCAGAAGCAGATCTATCAGAAGCAGATCTATCACATGCATATCTATCAGAAGCAGATCTATCAGATGCAGATCTATCAGATGCAGATCTATCAGAAGCAGATCTATCACATGCATATCTATCAGAAGCAGATCTATCAGAAGCAGATCTATCAGATGCATATCTATCAGAAGCAGATCTATCAGAAGCAGATCTATCACATGCAGATCTATCTGCAGGTTTCTTGTTCATTTCTACCTGTTTCAGTTTTAGTGCTTTGTGTTAGAAAGAAAACACAAACAACAGAAAGTGATGAGTCATGATTTATATCAATCAGTGAGTTCATAAATCAGTGCATCCTCAGTCTTCATGTCGGCTCTCAGGTCAGAATTTACTTGACAGAAAACAAATCAAACATAAATAAATGTTGGCTGGTATGGAAACTAAATAAGCTGTTAGCACACAGATATTTAACATGTTTAACATCAGCAGTATTATTATATCATCATACTTCAGCTGTGGTGGTTATGAGTAAATATGTCCTCCTGTGACTTCACCTGACTTTGTTCCAGATTTAGAGCCTGACTTTCTGAAAACCGCAGGACGTCCAAATCTGTCATTTATTACACATTTACCAGAAACACTTTTAACACTTTCAGAATCCAGACTAAAGCTTCCACCTGTGTGCCCATCACATCCATTAAGAAACAAGCCAATCAAGTCATGAATTTATTTATAACAAATGATAATCTGAATAAATGTGCAGTCTAAATGTGACCCTGATTAATTCAAATTAAAAGCACAACTTAATAATAATAATAATAATAATGCTAAATTCTCTCTCTTCTTGTCTAATCTATTGAGATTTTTATTCACATATTTCCGCTCTGCAGTGTGAAATTCTTCTATTTACTGCAGACTTTTATTTTGATAGTAGCGTATTCGTCGCCTCATATCCCAGTTTAGGGGCTGATTATTATGCTTCTTATCAGAGTCTTTTCCATCATGTTCGTGCAGTTTGACTCTGAACACACGAGAGAAACCTGGAAGGAAACAGTGAAGACATTAAAGATCATCAGTTGTTCATCAGACTCATAAAGAGGAAAAGAAAAAGAGCCACAGGAGAAACAGATGAACCTTTGTCTCCAGGTCCTCTGCAGCGTTAGCTAAATGCTAGTAGTGATGTTAGTGAGTGGTCTTAGTTAGTCTTTGTCCCACTGGTGACCATGAAGCAGCTGTCCAATCAGAAATGAGCAGGAGTGTCCCTTCACCAATCAGTAGTCACCATCAGTGCAGCGTCAGAGCTCGTCTTCATGTGTAAAACCTCCTTCTGAAATCATTTCAACTTCTCACACCTCCGGTTATAATCATCTAACATTTGGTAGCACTGCCTCTCCCACAGTGCACTGGCGAATCCTAACTAAGATTTATTGGTTTTTCACGAATAATGTTCCAGACGCAACAGGTCCTGGTGCAGACCGAGGATCTGGTCTGGACCCCTGCAGGTGCAGCTACGCAGCCACGTGGCCGATCAGGTAAATGTTGTCATAGAGGTGGCCTACAAAGTCATCCGAGACGTTATGAGCCGCTCGGCGAGTGTTCCTGATAAACTCCCTCTTGGACATCTTGTTTTTGACGTGAGGGCTGGTCAGGTCGATGGACAGCAGGATCAGACTGTAGCACAGCACATACACAGCGTCTGCAGGGAGGAGACCAAACATGAGCGCTTAGTTTGACGGATCAGTGGGAAACTGAGAAACAGCAGCCCAGAAAAACAAAGTGCATCCTCAGTCACACTGAGAGGATCACCGTGACACTTTGAAACAGGTTTAATGACGTGGTTAACGTTGGAAATTCAAGTAAAAACACAACCACACTGCACGTTATTTAATGTCACAATATTAACCTACACATTATTTAATGTCAAGATATTTAATGTCACGACATAAACCTTCACAATATTTAATGTCACGACATAAACCTTCACAATATTTAATGTCACGACATAAACCCTCACAATATTTAATGTCACAATATTAACCTACACATTATTTAATGTCAAGATATTTAATGTCACGACATAAACCCTCACAATATTTAATGTCAAAATATTAAACTACACATTATTTAATGTCAAGATATAAACTGTCACAATATTTAATGTCACGACATAAACCCTCACAATATTTAATGTCAAAATATTAAACTACACATTATTTAATGTCAAGATATAAACTGTCACAATATTTAATGTCACGACATAAACCTTCACAATATTTAATGTCAAAATATTAAACTACACATTATTTAATGTCAAGATATAAACTGTCACAATATTTAATGTCACGACATAAACCTTCACAATATTTAATGTCAAAATATTAAACTACACATTATTTAATGTCAAGATATAAACTGTCACAATATTTAATGTCACGACATAAACCTTCACAATATTTAATGTCAAAATATTAAACTACACATTATTTAATGTCACAATATTTAATGTCACAATATAAACTGTCACAACATTTAATGTCACAATATTAAACTACACGTTATTTAATGTTACATTATTTATTGTCATGATATTTAATGTCACCTTATTATATCTAAAGGTGATGAATAAAAACAGGTACCTGTATAGGTGCTACTAATAAACTGCTGACAGAGGGGAAGGAGAGCAGTGGAATAAAAGGCATCCATCCATCCATCCATCCATCCAGACCATTACACTAATCCTGCTAATCGTGCAGACGGTCCAGTGAGTGAGGGATCAGTTTCTCTATGGTCTGCTGACATTAACAGAGCCATTGAAGCCATTTAACTCCATTTAAACTGCTGGATCCAAGTGTTTGGTCTTCTAGCAGCAGGATTTAAACCTGGTGTCTGGTTTCACTGGATATTAACGGGACGAGAGGATGTTTCTGAATAATACGATGACTCAACACTGAAGGTTTCTGTCAAAGCCTCTTTCTTTTGGGACAACGAGCTTTCCTCTAATGTCACCCACAGGTCACAACATTTCAGCCGACCATTCACAGGCCCATAAGTAACAAGAGACTGCAGGATTTACATTTTTATCTATATATTTCACTCTAAAATATCATATATACAGGCATCTATCTTGATCTTTCATAATTAAATTTAGCTGGTCCTTGTCATTATTTTTCCTGATTAAAATAAATGTTTTGCCATAATTATGTTTTATTCTGAAATACCTGCTTTACATAAAACAGTAAATCATTTCACTGACCACATTTAGAAGATGAATCCTTCCTTGAGCTTATTAAAGGTGCTTCCTTCCTGTTGTTCATTTTGTTTTTAAAGTGCTTCACACCAGTATAAATATTAATATTTAATAGCAGTATTTCAGGAACAGGAGCAGAGCTAAAAACCCTTTTACTTCACGTGTGAGTGTTTACTGACCAGGACTGAGGCCCAGATCTCGGACCAGGCCTGGGTTGCAGGTGCAGAACCGGTGGCTGAACTTGGTGATGAGGGTCTCCAGGTACTCTCCTCTCTCCTCTGGAGCGTGGATGTGTCTGAAGAAGTCCCTCAGAGCGTTGGGGAGGAACTGGTTACTGAAGTTATGGAGGGTCACCAACTCATCCAGGACATCCCGCCTGCACAAACACACCACGTTATTCCATCTGTACACAGGAAGTGAGAGCTGCTGGAGTTTCATAATAAATGTGTTTTCATTATTTTGTGTGTGTGTGTGCTTTAACCTCTCATCCAGGTAAATCCTCAGCATCTTCCAGTTGAGCCGTCTGGTGTAGAAGATGAACTTAGCCAGCTCTGTGGGGTGATCCACTAGTATACCTTTAGACATGAAGTAGCTGATACCCTACCACACACACGCACGCACACACACACACACACACACACACACGCACGCACGCACGCACGCGCACGCACGCACACACGCACGCACGCACACACGCACACACACACACACACACACACACACAGAGTGCAGTCAGTTAACAGTCTTTGGCATCAAAGTGAACAATGACATCATAAACGCATCATTCTGTCGTTACCTCCTGAGCGTTAGCGTTGAAGGTGAGGCAGCCTTCGTCCAGCTGCAGGTAAAGTCGTCTATAGGAGAAGCCAGCAGGGAGTCTTCTGTTGTAGATGGAGCAGTGTCCCCATGTGGACTTACACAGCCTGGAGACAAAAGGCTTGTCATTATCAACACAGTGAACTTCCTGTTTCCTCTACGTCCACCTGTCATCATGTGGCTCCTCTTACTGTTTATATTAGTTTCATTGTCTTTACTTTGACTTTCAGATTTAAACTCTGTTCAAGAACATCAGCGCTAACAGCCGAGGCAGTATTTGTTTGAGCACATGACCATGAAGGAACCTTGGACCTTGTATTTATTTTGCATGTGAGTAAAGCAGATCACTGAACAGAGCAGCTGGTCAGGAAGCGTTTCACTAAGACAGCGACCACAGCTGAGGCTCCTTACCCCTGCCATAGATATTCATCATTTCCCAGGTCCTGCCACACACAGCCAGCCAGGCACAGGTCAGTGGCGTTCAGGTACGACAGGATGGTGATGCCTAATTCAGGTGGCAACATCTCCAAATCTATAAAACCATGCTGTTCCTTACCTAGAAAAAAAGATGGGAGAAGGATACGATCACACACGATGACCACTGGCTTGGCGGAGATGTTTTCAGTTTAGTCTCTTTTATCAAGAGTATAAATATTGTATAAAATACAAAACTGTATAAACAGCATAAAACACACTTTGTAGTTTATCTTATTAGCACAAATATATATTTTTAGTGTTTGTACATGTTTCTCTCCATCTGTTTTTTTTTTTATTTTGCCCACTGCGTATTGCATCTGTTGCATTTCTGTTGGGATAAATTTGATCTTATTTTGTCTTATCTTACAGTGGGGTGAAAGCACTAAATCAGTCCTAAATCCACCACAGTGGAACCAGATGAAGGCAGCAGTAAGGCATGAATAACGCTGGATTATCTTTCATCCACTGAAGTGATGCTTTCTTCTGATTCCTTGTTAATTTCTAACTGGAAGCACTGAGAGTTAGCAGCTATGTGCTTAGCGTGCGTTCATACCTCCCATGCGTGTTCTTAGCAGATGGTAGATATCAGGGCCATAACACTGCTGAGGACCTCTTCTCTGGTGACCTCCATCTCTCCCTGGAACAAACAAGAACTAATTTTATCTTCTTACTGCTTTTAATCACTACTATGACAGAGAAATGGGACATTATCCCAGCATGGATTCTGTTTTTTTACTGTCATCATTTAACTTATTAAATACATCGTATTTGTTCTTCCTGGTGTCCCAGAAGGATTTGTGCAGCAGTAATATAATTATTAGCAAACGTGGGATCACCTGGCTCTCGTCTTCCTCCTCCGTCAGCCAGTCGGTCTGCGAGCTCTTCCTGAAGCTGCTGCTGTTGTCTGGGAGGCAGCCTCCACAGTGCTTGACCCATCTACAAGATGAGCATATGATATTATAATAACATGCACCATCCTCTCCCTCATTCATACATATAGGAAATGCACTTCTCATGACCAAAGGGTGAACTGTCGGCAAGATTTGACTCCAAGTGCAGCAGCGTGTTTACATGCAGCGACCTGCTCATTTTCTTCATTACTCTCCCACAGACTGCATGTACTGAGCATGAAACATTGAAATCCTTTGGATACATCCACCTGACTGTTTTCAGTGAGTTAGTAGTTAGGCAGGAAAACAAGTCGTATGATAACAAATCACATAATTCAACACAAAACACTGAGGTTCACTTGTTGATGATGATATGACAACTTGATGAAGATGGATGTTGTTTGGTCAATGTCTTCTTCAAAATCATACGGCTACCATTCATTAACATCAAATTATATGCATACAGTTATTATACGATCATGATATGATAAAGACATGACAAGACATAAAGACAAAAAACATGGTTTCAAAGTTGTGTAAAACATTTAAAGTAAGTTATTAAAGTGTTAATTAAAGTGGTTAAAAACAAAAATCTTAATACTGTATTTTCTTTGAAATAAGAAAAAAAAGCAGCACTAATGTCCTTAAAGAATATATAATATTTGAGCAAACAACCACTAAAACACATTTTCTGTTCAGGAATCACAGGAAATAAGTGGAATTTAACATATCAATCCAAAAAAATAATTATAATGTGCTTTGATATATATATTTGAATATATATATATATATTTATATTTGAAAATTAATGGATATTGACGGATTTAGATCAGCAACGGTAAACACCTGACACTGAGCGGAGGATAATAAATCTCTTAATCTCTGTATGTATACAGTATGTGAAAGAGATATGAGTATGATCATCCCTCTGCTGACACACTGACATACATACATACATACATATATATAAACATACTCGTATGTATTAGTATGTACTCATGTTGAAGTACTTCATTGTAATGACAAACATCATAGCACTTCCTGCTGTGTTGCATAAACAAATCTCCCTGTTGTAAACAACAGCGTTGGAAGTTCGAGCTCAAGCAGGCTTGTTTGACCCGAAGCCCCGCCCTCCCTTCTATATAATTGGTCACTCAGCTTTCAGACTGGAACTTCATTGGCTGGATCGGTTGTCACTCAGATCCTGCTCATACAAATCCCCGAGTTAGCTTAGCGAGCTAGTTTAAGTTACAGCAGACGGTGTGGATCTACTCTGACTGATCTGCTGGCTTCTTAAAAGACTTCTGTCTGATTAGTTTCTCGAAGCTTTGAGCAGCATTTCCTAATGAGTGCGATGAAGAGACGAAACCCTGAACGACCCACCTGAGGTTAGACTCCTCTGACAACCCGACCTGCACACAAGTACAGTTGGATATGCAGTTTCCGAGCTAGCACAGGTATCCAGCTGTCATTTCGTTTAGCCGAGTACAGGTAAAAACAAGGCAGGTGCTCCCTCTGTGCTTTTGAAGCCGAGCTCTATCTACCATGGCCTCTATTATTACTAACATCATCTGTTCTCAGGCTCCTCCCCCTCCTGTCACCTCTGCCACGCCCCCTGACAGCAGAAAAACATTACATTAAATTAATTTAATTTAATTAAACAGATATTATTTTTACTTTTAAAATCAAACACATTCGATCCAAATACGTGCTGCCTGTGATAAATAAAAACAATAAATTTACCGAAAAAAGCAGGAAGCAGTGTGCGTGTCAGCCTACGCCAGTGACGTAGCCCATGTCGTCAACACGTAACGATACGTGACGTAAATTGTGCGACAGCCAATCAAGTTCAGCTAAAGTTACGGTTTACCCGGTTTAAAAAGTAAATGCAGCTGTTAGCGTCAGCTAGCATCATCTCTAAACACATCTCCCTGGAATTATTGAACTTTAATTAGCACATTCAGACACGACTGTGGCTTTGTATGCACCTCTTGCTAAGCTAAGGATGTGGTGTTGTTCGTGCTGTTGCTAAGGTTACGTTAGAGCGGCTGTACCTACTTCCTGTCTGCCAGGTAAAGATGCTATCTACTGGAGATGTCCACGGCTGTCTCCGCAAGCTGGAAGCTCTCCTTCGGGTCATTAAGTACCCAGGAAATGTCGACTACAATGGGTAAGAAAACGACACACACCACAACACCAAACACCAACAGCAAAACACCACATTAGGTCGTCTATACCCCAGGACTTTGAGGAAGTCCAAAGAAAAAGACATGCTGTGATTTAGTGTCAAAGGTCTTCAGCTTTTGAGATATCTGGGAGTTCTCCTGAACACTCCGGGTCTCTAGTTAGTGGCTGTAAAGTTTCATGAGGCTTTGATTATCCTACAGCTCATTTTATACAGTGGATCAAAAAAAGTGCCTCTCTACAGTGACATCTTTATACAGCAGTGACATCATAACGTTAGCATGAACTGGGCATGTCTGTAAAGGTGAGACTTGTCGGTACACAGAACCTGTACATCTGACCTCCTCTTCCTTTGTTTGCTCACAGTCTAACTTGTTGTTCTTTGTTTCTGTGCCAGCCTGTCTAAAGGAGATCCTTCAGCTTTTCTACCCATCGTGAGCTTCGCCCTCACCTCCTTCTCTCCACCTTTTGCTAAGCAGCTGATGGAGGCTGGACTGGAGCTGACCGGCAAAACTGACCTCCGATTCACTGACGCTCTCTATAAGGTAACACATAAACATCCAAGTGGTGACTACCCTTTTATTCCACCAGCCTGAAGTGGTTTGTTCACCTGTGTGCAGGTGCTGCGAGACATCTTCCACTATAAACCCATCCTGACCAAGCAGCAGTTCCTCCAGTGGGGTTTCTCTCAGAGGAAAATCTCCCTCATCTGTGACATCATTAACTTGGTCGTACAGAAACACAACCAACTGAAGAAGGTACAGAACTGTTTGTTCTTATTTCTTAACCCTTCTGTTGTGCTTGTTTCATTTTGTGTTCCAAAGTGACCACCCTATTATACATGTAGTTAATTATAAAGCCATAATAATACACATATAATCTCCTAGAGCTGCAACAACTAATTACTATTACAACAAATAACAACTATTAAATTAATCAGAGACTGTAAAAACCTTTCTGCATGTTGCAGCTGCAGTCCAGAGTAGTACACCTTATATTGTATTACTTGTATTAACACAGAGAAAATGTGGTGAATTTAAGGGAAGAAGAAACTTCTGAACCTCATAAACAAGTCTGAGACTACTGTAGTAGTAGCAGTATAGAATTAGTGTAAAAATGTTTATTCATCTGACGGGGAAGGGGGCATGTGCCTGAGCTAACTCAACTATTTTCATTGTGGATTATTTTCTGGATTCATTCATTAGTTGTCCATCCATCCATCTTCTCCCTCTTATCCTCTCATAGGGTCAGGGGGGCTGCAGTCTATCCCAGCTGTCTTAGGGTGAAAGACAGGGTACACCCTGGACAAGTGTCCAGTTCATCACAGGACACATAGAGACAGACAACCACTCACACTCACATTCACACCTACGGTCAATTTAAATTAACCAGTTAACCTAATCCCCATGCATGTTTTTGGATGGTGGGAGGAAGCCGGAGTACCAGAGAGAACCCACACAGACATGAGGAGAACATGCAAACTCCACACAGAAAGACCCTGGGCCGGGAATCAAACCCGGTACCTTCTTGCTGTGAAGCGACAGTGCTAGCCACTACACCACCGTGCCGCCCTCATTAATTGTTTGGACTATAAAATGTCACAAAATGATGTTTCCTCTCACAGAGGAGAAAAAGAAAGCAGAAAATATTCACATTTAAGAAGCTGGAATCAGACCAGAACATTACTTAAACTGATTAATCAATGGTCAAAGTTGATAGGTGTTGATTAATTTATTAGTTGACTAAACAGTTAAGCTCTTAAACTGTCTAAGAAAATTGTGCTGATTTGTATTGTAGCCCAGAGTCAGATGTCCTGTCGCACACAAGGACGACCGAGGAGAAGCTCATCCAACACTGGCTGATGCAGACACTGTAAGTATTAACTCTTTGAGTGCCAACTGTTTTTTTAAAACAAAGTGCCTTGTTTCAGTGGGTTTTTTGTCCATTTTGAGTCATATTTCTAGACCCACAGTGTATTTTGTACTATGACTCTGAAAACACTGAATAGCTCAAATGAAAGAAGAGACTCTCTATTTCATCATGAAAAAAAAACATTTTTTACCTTGTTCTGTTCTTGTTTTATCAAAGGTAGAGTAGAGGACACTTTCACCAAAATCACCACTTTTTCTCCAGAATCTTAATCGTCTCCACTTCCTGCTTTGATCTCTGTGGCGCATATTAACCCTTTGTGTCCCAACCGCATATCACAGAAACCCTGAAATTAATCACGGGCTGTGGGAGACCATGATCAGCGACCCGCTTTAAAGAAACACTTTGACGGTGTAACTCGTCAATGGCGTTCAAAGAGTTAAAGTGCTCTACTCCTGCTGAAAGTACACAGTACACTACAGTACAGACTGGAAAAACAAGACTTCAAGAGTGAATCTACAAAATGTAAAAACACAAGAAGGACTTGAAGCTCCACATTCCTCTCTGCCAAACCAGCGTTGATAAATTCAGATGATGACACCTGATCACAGAAAGGAACAGTTTGTGAAGACGCTCACATTTAGGACTTATATCTCTCACTCCAACAATTTAAATGATCCATTCAAACAAAATCCAACATGGTCACCGACCTCAACTTTTATAGATTTAAATAACCTCAATACAATATATAGAGAAATATTACAGTCTGACTAAACTCTCTCTGTGCCATCAAAAAAATAGGAGTTATCATCACTCCTGATGGTAAATCTGTAAAAACATCTAGTTCATGTCATGACTAGAATTACCAACCTAAACTCAGACGGTCCTCTTAAAGATGCCTCACCTACAGTAAACTGTTTGTAGGGTCAATTCAAGTTAAAGAGCAGTGAGACATATTTAATAAAATAATATGTTTCCTTTATTGTCAGAGCAGGTGTACACACACAGATAAACAGATGCTTTTCCTGTTTACCAACAGGTGGCTAGCTTTAGGCTACAGAGGCTAACAGTCTAATTTCACCTCGACACAGAACAAACCTGTTTGTAGCTGCAGTCAGCTGTTCACTACTGTTACCTGAGAGTCTTTCATATCTGAAGATGGTTTCTTTTATTAAATAGAGGCACATTTTATTACCATTGACATCTATGAGCCACAGGTAACAAGGTGTGACATGTCAGACAGGTGAATGATGAGAAAAAACTGAATTAAATGTGCTCTTCTTGATTGAAAGGAGTCTGGTGTGTTTCAGGGCTCCATCAGGCCCTTGGTTGTGAATCACATGGAGAACTCCTCCCATGCAGAAGCCTTGTGCTGCTCAGGTGTAAGCGCTTCATTTCATGGTGGTTCTCCTGGACATGGCATCATGCTGGCAGGACAGGAGGAGGACAAGGAGAACCTTCTTAACGTAAGCGTTCAGAAAACAAAACGTTCACGAAAATCTTTCAGTTCAGACCAGTCTGCCAAGTAGAGATAAACTAACAGGTTGCTGTGTTTTTTTCTGCTTCTGGTGTCGTCAGAAAGCTCTGAATATTTATGTCTAATGTCTTTTTTAAACAAACTGCCACATGTCAGTATGTTAACTAATGTCATGTGATGGGGTTTCCTGTGTTTCAGTCTCCAGAGGTGGAGGGGAGACTCTCAGCACTGGAAGCCCAGCTAAGGACTCTTCAGTCTGGACTCGACAGGCTCAGTCTGCTGGAGAGACGCCTGGAGGAACTGGACAAACGGAGAAACACCGACATGCTTCATGAGGCAGTCTTTACTTCTTTAACGTCTTAATATTATTTATTTAAGAAATGTTTTCTGCAGTGATCAGCTCAGATCAATGTTTCTTAGTCCTCTAAACTTTCATTATCGCTCATTTAACTAACTTGTCATCGTGGTTGCTTAGCAACAGGTCCACCCAGCTGATGAGTGCAGACAGCCAGCCCATTTATTACTTATTTTATAGTTGACATTATTAACCTTTTGAAACTGAAATGTGTCTGTAACTTTTAACAGCTCACTTCATGTGCTCTGTGATACCCTGTGCAGCTAAGCTAAGCTAAGCTAAGCTAAGCTAAGCTAAGAGTCGCTGTTTGAACACCTTTCCTGTTGGTCATGTTCAGTTCCAGGATGGTGCTCAGGTCATTTCTGTGTCCAGAGAGAACTGGGAGAATCTGATGAGCAGAGTGCTGCTGCTGGAGACCAAACTGGACCTGAGTCTTCCTCCGGTATTTCATCTTAATGTCGTCTCCATGCACAGTGTAGTTACTGGATGTGTTTTAGACATGATGGTTGTGTTGAACCAGTTGAATATGATCAGGCTTCTTCACATGGTGAGGTGGTAACAAGATGCTGATGAGCTCCTGGACTGCATCAATGATAAGGTGGAGACCAGGAGATAAAATATTTGGGTTATGTGAGATGATTTGATGCTGCCAGCAGTGAGCATCATGTGGTTGCCTCATGGTTTGGGTGTGTCATAGTTTCTCGATAGATGTTTGACTAAAAGTTAAATAGTTAACCTTCAGGGGGTGTTAACTATGATTAGCTTTAAGCTAGCATCAAGACAGTTTTCAGACTAATCACGTTTTAAAATGTCACCTCTGTCTCAGCTGAAGGTCTCACCACCATGTCAGTCATCAGCCTCCTCCCATTCCTCCACCTCCATGTGTGAAGCCTCACAGGTGAGACTTTTGTAAAGGATGTCACATTATCGTGTCTTTATTATTAGTCTTTATTGTGTTCCCTGACCGTAGACGTGTCACTAAGTCGTCTTGTCCTGGGTCGTATTATACTGTAAAGACTTATTTTGTCCACTTCTTGCTTCTATTCCACAAGTGGGATTATGGTGACAAATTCTGTCATGTTCTACATTCACAGCATTAAATCCAGCATGTGTTGGGTTATTAATAAGCAGTTTTACAGCATGATCATCTCAGCAGGTGGAAGGTTGACGAGAAGAAGGAGCTGCTTCTTTTTATTTCCTGTTTACTGGAGCTGCTACACATGTGCATTCAGGCTGGTTCATGGTGCTGTGGTTCAGTCTTCAGTCCACTCTGTTCACATGTTTTCTTCTCTGTCCTCTTCCTTTATCCAGGAGGACCTCAAGGACAGACTGGAGAGGATCACCAACTTGTAAGTTCTCAGTTAAAAACAATAATACTCCTCTTTTCTCAGAAGCCGCCACTGAAAAGGAGTTTCACAGTTTACCTCCTCATGGTTGAGAGGTTTTGATTGTTTGTCCTTGACTTTGTTTTTTTAGCTTCCCCTGTTTCTGCTTTGACAGGTGACACAAGTCTTAAATCTGCTGTTAAAACACTGTTATCACTTCCAGTGTTGGACTGTTTGGGCCTCCCAATAAAGAACCACAAAGTTATCTCACTTTTAGATTTTAGTCACTGGTCGTTTGACTACATCCAGCCCCCCTCCAACCTTAATATTCTGAATGTTTCTTGATGTTATAGAGGAGATGATGATGATGATGATAATAATAATCAGGATACAATTAATTTTCTTTCCTTTGTGTGTCTGACGTGAAGGTTGAAGAGCACTAAATCCTCCACAGCACCCTGCAAATAATTCATGATGGACGGTCCTCCTCAGTCTGGGTTTAATCTTCCTTATTAATAGGTCTGTCACTAATGAGACATCACAGCCCAGCGGTATTCTGCTCTTTGACTTTAGACAGAACTGATTTCTTGATGCTTTGAAGTCACTAGTGTGGCGACATTTTTCCTTCATGAAGAACGAACATCATTTAAGGACGATTTAGAGACGGCAGCAACCGATAAAATTAGTAAACCTAATTATCACCATTAGGTGCCTATCAGCTTACTTTGTACCTTTTCTGACAACCTGTAAATTATGATGATGATGATGATGATGATGATGTAGGAGAATGAATGTTCAGGGATGAAGGCCCTGGTTGATGACAGTATAGACTACAGTAAATGATTTCCACTATTTGTCCTTCACATTTAATAAATACTGATCTTAAAACTGCAGGCTGTTGTTTGTATTTTTTTAAATCATTTTTTCACAGTCAGCTCAGCAGAAGTCACCTTGTGGATCTTTGACCATGAACATGTCTTCCAGGATTATCATGAATCTCATTTGAAACCTGATAGATGCTGCAGTAACAGACAACGGTCCAAAAGAGAGCAAACCAGTCACTGAGTAGTGTAGCCGTGTGTTAATACGAGTTAAATATGAATGATTCCAGTTCATCATAAAACAGCTTGAAGTGGAGCAGTTCAGACACCAGAGAAGATGTTTTAATAGACTTACAGACACTGAATATAATTCAAATGATGGGATCAAATGTAATAGTAAACAGGAAATGTGATGTATCAGGTATGAGAGGAAAGGGTGACATCCAGGCTCTGTTTTGTGTTTGCATGTTTACTTGTCCTAATGCATATAATACATATATATATATATGTATGTGTATATGTACGTAAATATATATTTATATATACACATACTCTATTTATTGCTGTCTTTGCCGGTTTCCTTCTAGACATTACTGAGGGTTCTACTACCCTTGAAGCATTTGTCCTGCGAGACAAAAGTCAGGGCAGACGATTTTTTTTTGGCGGGAGACTTCTTCCTGTTTCCCGGTTCGTGTTGACCAATCAGATTTGTTTCAGTTTGTTAAATAGACAAGTCCTATCTGGAATATCACCGGGCGTTTTACACAGAGTGTTACAGCAGCAGTACTATCACTATCAGTAGCAGTAGCAGTACTACCAGCAGTAGTAGTACTATCAGTAGTACTACCAGTACTACCAGCAGCAGTAGCAGTACTATCAGTAGTACTACCAGTACTACCAGCAGCAGTATCGGACTATGGAGGAGCTCCAGCAGCAGAAGCCTGCTCAGCTGAACGGGTAGTTTGTCTCTCTGTTCATATCATGATGTTTTGGTCTGTAAACAGACTAAATAAAGTCTGTAGTCTGAGCTCAGTATTTCTGTTTATTACCATCATGCTCACTGTATTCATGGACACTTCAAGGTCCTTGAAGGTATTCTTTTTTTCACTCAAACTTTATTGAGAAAGCCAAAACAGAACATAAACATGAGCCGCTAGGGGGTTACACACATGACAAAGGCAAGAAGTCAGGATATGTTATCTTAAAAACATTAAAAATCTAAATTCTTAATGGCTTTCATATTGGTCGAATGTCATGTTTGTAGACTTCTTTGTAAAATGAAAAAAGTGTTTTGTGTGTCTGCATTTAGATATGTCATTTAGCTGAGATCATAATAAGATTGATGATAAAGAATCGTCTTTTTTCCAGATGGATAGTCAGTGAAGAGCCAGACCTGTCCTGTCGTACTCTTAAATAACATTATTCCTCCATCAGGGATTGCATTTACGACAATATTAAATTTAGTAGTTGATGTTATATTTTACGAGGAATTCCTGATACGTCATTAATGATCAGTTCAAGTTAAATAACTGAAACAAAAGTGTGAGTGAACCAAAGAGGGTAAAATAAGGATTTGTTTCTCTATATGCTGTCTTTATTGATCCATATGTAGTATCTGTGTTTATAGATCAGTGACCAAGAGAGAAGCATCTGTTTATGAAAGTGAGATAGTTTTGAGGGGAATTTTTCAACATTTTAATTACAAAATAAAAGGAAGTTTAGGCCTCCTAATTTAGAGAAAATAAAGTTACAAATTGAAAATAGTTCCTGATGAATTGTCACGATGTTTAAGAGCAAGTAATTATTTTTTTTCTTTGTGTTCAAAGTTAAGTCCAGGTGCAGCAGAAAAAATATTTATTAAATCAATATAAGCTGCAACTAATGATTATTTTAAGAATTGATGAATCAGTTGATTATTTTTTCACTTAATCCAGGGTTCCCACAGTTCCTTAAAAAGTCTTAAATTATAATCCGGTCTCAAATTTTCTGAAATTTACTGTAAATTTGCTGTAGGTATTAAATTTTCAGATGGTGCCTAAAATGCCAAAACAGAGATTTACTCTAGTTTTCTATGTTAGAAAAAAAAGTTAAGTGTTATGCCTTCAATTTATATCGTTTTTGCGTGTTAAAGGGCCGAAAAAAAATCATAAAAAAATATTTTCAGAGATTAATTGGTTATTGGATTTTTTTTTTATGCTAAATATCGATATCAGTGCAGAAAAGTGCACAAACAGCAGGTTTCTGTATGAACATCCCAGGGCTCTGGAAGTAATAAAGTAAAATATTTACAAAACAAAACAAACTGTCTTGTTGTTTTAGTGACAGTTATGTAAAAATAAGTAACCCAAAGGGCAATTACACACCAGACATGTTTAAGACAGGGATGAATAACTTAATTCATATCTAGTGAAGTGTGTGTTAGGAAGTCATTTTTAGGCTATTTGTATGTTTTTGAGTAGCTTATCCATTAAATTATTACCATCATTGTAGAAAGTGCAAGTTAAGTTTATTTACAGCACATTTAAACACAGCTTCACAAAAAGAACATTAAACTGAAATGAACAGTAAAACACACAGATATATATTCCAACATGAACAATAAAGACATGGAACAAAGCACAGATTATATATACATGACAACGTTTACTTTAATGAACTAGTCATGCTGGATAATGAGTAAACACCAGGAGAGACTAACATTACCTTTCCTCACTTGTAAAATGCTCCTTCTGCATGTCAGCTCGCTTTGGCAAAGCGTGAAATACTGCCACACTTCAGCCATTTTCTCCTTCTTTTCAAAAAACAGCAGCTCCACCCCACTGTTACTGACACCTTAATCAACACAACAAAGCAATGATGAAATTCATTGCCAACGCTTTTAATAATCAATTTTTTAATAGATTTTATTGCTTCAATCAATAGCTAAAAGTGTCTGAGAGAGATTTTTGAGAAACCTTTTAATGGACTGAGCCTTCTGGATTCAGTGAGTAGCTGAGTACAAAGCAGGAAAAGAGGAGGTGACATCCTTTCTTAAACTCAGAGTTTAAGAAAGAAACCAGGAGAAGCACCAGACTGAGCAGCACTGCTAAAATATGAAGCAAACTTTTCTAAGGCAAGGAATATGAAGAATGACGCTTTCATCAGAGCATCAATATGAATAATCTAACTACTAATCTGATGTCTGATTGAGTCTCATGGATTATATGGTCCAGAACAGTTTGAATTCTTTTAGCAAATATCAATGCAAATACTTTGGAATCATTATAAAGTGAACGGTTGTCAATTAGGAGTAATTAGGAGGGAAGGATTCATTATTTATACAGTCAAAGAAAAGACTAAGGAGGAAGGATAGAAGCTGTTTAGAGGACGTCAGGAGTGAAACCATGTGAGCCTGGAGACGGGTTAGACTGAACGTGTTCAACAGCTGGAAGAAGAGAGCTCAAAAAAGCGACATGTAGAGTCTGCACTATGGTTTGATTCATTTATAGTTATTTCCATCTGAGTGTCCCCATCAATATCTAGTTTATTTGTATTGTTTTACTTTTAGCATGAGAGTTTTCAAGTGGGGAAAAAAATGAGTATTTTTCTCTCCTTCTTACAAATGTCCTTCGACTTATTTTTTAAACTGATCAAGAGCTGATATTCTCTTTCAGTTAAAGTCCCAGAGGTTTGTGTTGTTAATGTGATTTCTGACATTAAATTCCTCTCTTTAGCTCTTTTAGCCTTAACAATCTAACTTCCATAAGTTCTCAGAAATGTTGAGACAGGCAGGTACTATGAGTGCTACAGCTCAGATAAAAACTTTTTCTTTGCTTTAGTTTCCTGGAGGGCTCAGTGTGGAAAGGATCAATAAAGTTTTATCTAATCTTATGTTTCTCTGTCTCTATTTTTGTGTTTTAGCAGCTCGACCAGGAAGAGGGAGGACTACCTGGAGTGGCCTGAGTACTTCATGGCTGTGGCCTTCCTGTCGGCCCAGAGGAGCAAAGACCCCAGCTCTCAGGTACGTAGTTTGTGGAGTTAATATCCTCCTTCCTCTTTATTCAACACTTTAGAGCACCTCAGCAATCATCTCATATATATATATATATATACACGTATATATATATATATATATATATATATATATATATATATATATATATACGTGTATATATATATATATATATATTACATACCACTATACATTGAAATGCATAAATGTCAGTGTAACAGGACTCATGTTCAGAAAACAACGCTGTCAACACAAATCAAACTTCTACTAAAAATCAACACTAGACATGGCTCCAACATTCAAAGATGAACAAAGAAAGATGAACCTTGTCCCAATTCAAAAAAACTTTATTTGCCATTATTTGTGGTGACAGAGAATCATGTGATACTGCAGACTGTCTCCCTCCCCCTCTCTCTACCTGTACAGGTAGGGGCTTGCATAGTGAACCAGGACAATAAGATCGTTGGCATCGGTTATAATGGGATGCCCAATGGTTGTGATGACGACCTGCTGCCTTGGTCTCGTACTTCTGACAACATGCTGGACACTAAATACCCTTATGGTAAGAGTTATTTAATCAGTCCTTAATGCTCTGTACACTGTCCTGCTGTGTTCTATTATTGATCCTGTAGAGGGCGCTACAGGATCAATAATGAAGACATGTCACTGTGTCTCATATTCAGATATATATATTGATATATATATATATTAACATATATTGATCAGATTAGGCTGGGATCAATAATGTACACATGTCCCTCATAATGACCCTGAACTCCAGTACAGTGGATGTGAATGGATATCAATACAGTGAACATATCATCACATCTCCTCACTGACTGTAATACTAAATCATATTTCATCATGTCTAACACATCATATGGTATTCTTATGTTCATACAGTGTTTTTTTTTTACATTGTTTGTACTCTATTGTGTTTTTGCACTATTCTGTACTTTATAGACCTTTTTTAAGAAATCTTTTTAAATCAGTGTACATTTCCTACTGTGGAGTAACTGCTGCACGGGAGCTTCCTTTGGGATGAATAATGTCTTATCTTATCTTATCTTATCCAAATCACTTAATACCAGTGTGACTGGGAATCAACTGAATATAAAAGATTATTTACTATGAACTTGACTTTTGGATTTATTTCAGATCCAGTGGAAGACAATGAGCCATTATCATCCCTCTGATTAGCTTCATTCACAGCATTAGCTTAGCTTGTAAGTACTTCCCTAATATTTTAGCTCAGTTTTACACAAGGTGCATATCACATTTGATGAGTTTTTCAAAATAAAACCAACCACTCTGAAGTGTATCACTTTTATTCTTTAGCACTGATGTAATTCATCTCATCAATATTTAGTGTCAATGATCTCCATACTGTCTCCCTGTGTCTCACACTGTCCCTCTGTCTTGTCTCCCTCAGTGTCTCACAGTGTCCCTCTCTCTTGTCTCTCTCAGTGTCTCACAGTGTCCCTCTCTCTTGTCTCCCTCAGTGTCTCACGGTGTCCCTCTCTCTTGTCTCCCTCAGTGTCTCACAGTGTCCCTCTCTCTTGTCTCCCTCAGTGTCTCACGGTGTCCCTCTCTCTTGTCTCTCTCAGTGTCTCACAGTGTCCCTCTCTCTTGTCTCCCTCAGTGTCTCACGGTGTCCCTCTCTCTTGTCTCCCTCAGTGTCTCACGGTGTCCCTCTGTCTTGTCTCCCTCAGTGTCTCACAGTGTCCCTCTGTCTTGTCTCCCTCAGTGTCTCACAGTGTCCCTCTCTCTTGTCTCCCTCAGTGTCTCACAGTGCCCCTCTCTCTTGTCTCCCTCAGTGTCTCACAGTGTCCCTCTGTCTTGTCTCCCTCAGTGTCTCACAGTGTCCCTCTCTCTTGTCTCCCTCAGTGTCTCACAGTGTCCCTCTCTCTTGTCTCCTTCAGTGTCTCACGGTGTCCCTCTCTCTTGTCTCCCTCAGTGTCTCACGGTGTCCCTCTCTCTTGTCTCCCTCAGTGTCTCACGGTGTCCCTCTCTCTTGTCTCCCTCAGTGTCTCACGGTGTCCCTCTGTCTTGTCTCCCTCAGTGTCTCACAGTGTCCCTCTGTCTTGTCTCCCTCAGTGTCTCACAGTGTCCCTCTCTCTTGTCTCCCTCAGTGTCTCACAGTGCCCCTCTCTCTTGTCTCCCTCAGTGTCTCACAGTGTCCCTCTGTCTTGTCTCCCTCAGTGTCTCACAGTGTCCCTCTCTCTTGTCTCTCTCAGTGTCTCACAGTGTCCCTCTCTCTTGTCTCCCTCAGTGTCTCACAGTGTCCCTCTCTCTTGTCTCCCTCAGTGTCTCACAGTGTCCCTCTGTCTTGTCTCCCTCAGTGTCTCACAGTGTCCCTCTGTCTTGTCTCCCTCAGTGACTCACAGTGTCCCTCTCTCTTGTCTCCCTCAGTGTCTCACAGTGTCTCACAGTGTCCCTCTCTCTTGTCTCCCTCAGTGTCTCACAGTGTCCCTCTCTCTTGTCTCCCTCAGTGTCTCACAGTGTCCCTCTCTCTTGTCTCCCTCAGTGTCTCACGGTGTCCCTCTGTCTTGTCTCCCTCAGTGTCTCACAGTGTCCCTCTCTCTTGTCTCCCTCAGTGTGCCATGCAGAGCTGAATGCCATCATGAATAAGAACAGTGCTGATGTTAAAGGCTGCTCCATGTATGTGGCTCTGTTCCCCTGTAATGAGTGTGCCAAGCTCATCATCCAGGCTGGTGAGTGTTTTATTCACTCTTTACACACTATTTATGCACTCTTTACACACTATTTATACACTCTTTACACATTATTTATGCACTCTTTATACACTATTTATACACTCTTTACACACTATTTATTCACTCTTTACACATTATTTATTCACTCTTTACACACTATTTATACACTCTTTACACATTATTTATGCACTCTTTACACACTATTATACACTCTTCACACACTATTTATACACTCTTTACACATTATTTATGCACTCTTTACACACTATTTATACACTCTTTACACACTATTTATTCACTCTTTATACACTATTTATACACTCTTTACACACTATTTATGCACTCTTTACACACTATTTATACACTCTTTACACACTATTTATACACTCTTTACACATTATTTATGCACTCTTTACACACTATTTATACACTCTTTACACACTATTTATTCACTCTTTACACACTATTTATACACTCTTTACACATTATTTATGCACTATTTACACACTATTTATACACTCTTCACACACTATACACTTTACACACTATTTATACACTCTTCACACTATTTGTACACTCTTTACACACTATTTATACACTCTTCACACACTATTTATACACTTTACACACTATTTATACACTCTTTACACACTATTTATACACTTTACACACTATTTATACACTCTTTACACACTATTTATACACTCTTTACACTCTTTACACACTATTTATACTATTTATACACTCTTTACACATTATTTATGCACTCTTTACACACTATTTATACACTCTTTACACACTATTTATACACTCTTTACACATTATTTATGCACTCTTTACACACTATTTATGCACTCTTTACACAATATTTATTCACTCTTTACACACTATTTATACACTCTTTACACATTATTTATGCACTCTTCACACACTATTTGTTCACTCTTTACACACTATTTATACACTCTTTACACACTATTTATACACTCTTCACACACTATTTGTACACTCTTCACACACTATTTATACACTCTTCACACACTATTTGTACACTCTTTACACACTATTTATACACTCTTCACACACTATTTATACACTCTTCACACACTATTTGTACACTCTTTACACACTATTTATACACTCTTTACACACTATTTATACACTCTTCACACACTATTTATACACTCTTCACACACTATTTGTACACTCTTTACACACTATTTATACACTCTTCACACACTATTTATACACTTTACACACTATTTATACACTCTTCACACTATTTATACACTATTTATACACTCTTCACACACTATTTATACACTTTACACACTATTTATACACTCTTCACACACTATTTATACACTCTTTACACACTATTTATACACTCTTTACACACTATTTGTACACTCTTTACACACTATTTATACACCCTTTACACACTATTTGTACACTCTTTACACACTATTTATACACTCTTTACACACTATTTATACACTCTTCACACACTATTTGTACACTCTTCACACACTATTTATATACTCTTTACACACTATTTATACACTCTTCACACACTATTTATACACTCTTTACACACTATTTATACACTCTTCACACACTATTTATACACTCTTTACACACTATTTATACACTCTTTACACACTATTTATACACTCTTCACACACTATTTATACACTCTTTACACACTATTTATACACTCTTCACACACTATTTATACACTATTTATACACTCTTTACACACTATTTATACACTCTTCACACACTATTTATACACTCTTTACACACTATTTGTACACTATTTACACACTATTTGTACACTCTTTACACACTATTTATACACTCTTCACACACTATTTGTACACTCTTTACACACTATTTATACACTTTTTACACACTATTTATACACTCTTCACACACTATTTATACACTATTTACACACTATTTATACACTCTTTACACACTATTTATACACTCTTTACACACTATTTATACACTCTTTACACACTATTTATACACTCTTCACACACTATTTGTACACTCTTTACACACTATTTATACACTTTTTACACACTATTTATACACTCTTCACACACTATTTATACACTCTTTACACACTATTTATACACTTTACACTATTTATACACTCTTTACACACTATTTATACACTCTTCACACACTATTTATACACTCTTTACACACTATTTATACACTCTTCACACTATTTATACACTCTTTACACACTATTTGTACACTCTTTACACACTATTTATACACTCTTTACACACTATTTACACACTCTTTACACACTATTTGTACACTATTTATACACTCTTCACACACTATTTATACACTCTTTACACACTATTTGTACACTATTTACACACTATTTGTACACTCTTTACACACTATTTATACACTCTTCACACACTATTTGTACACTCTTTACACACTATTTATACACTTTTTACACACTATTTATACACTCTTCACACACTATTTATACACTATTTACACACTATTTATACACTCTTTACACACTATTTATACACTCTTTACACACTATTTATACACTCTTTACACACTATTTATACACTCTTCACACACTATTTGTACACTCTTTACACACTATTTATACACTTTTTACACACTATTTATACACTCTTCACACACTATTTATACACTCTTTACACACTATTTATACACTTTACACTATTTATACACTCTTTACACACTATTTATACACTCTTCACACACTATTTATACACTCTTTACACACTATTTATACACTCTTCACACTATTTATACACTCTTTACACACTATTTGTACACTCTTTACACACTATTTACACACTCTTTACACACTATTTACACATTGTACACTATTTGTGCACCATACACTATTACAGCACTGTTTATGCAGTACTTATACAGTGTTTATACACTAATTATACACTATTATACAGTAAACACTATTCATAGACTATTCATACACTTTTTATACACCATAAACTATTTATACATTTATATTTATCAGTCACTCTATCTGATTGCTGTTCACCAACATGTGAGGCTGCTCGGTCTGCTATTTGACATGTAAAAATTATGATGTTGCTTTATAATATTCCAGATCAACAAACTGTATCATGATTATTATTATTGTTGGATTTATTCAATTAAAATAATCCTCCTTTAACGGTTTAAGACATTTTAAAAAAAGTCACTGAAAGACTCAAAGAGGTTAAACTCCTAGATCTGGGCGTTGCCACGGTAACGACCTGTTGGTCAGCAGGTTGCTGTGGCCTAAAGCTTTATGGTCTAATTGAAGACTAGAACTTACACAGAGACCATAAAGTCATGTTTACTGAGGGATTAAATCTTTTTCTGTCAGACTGATGTAGAAGCAGACGAGTCGCCCCCTGCTGGCTGACAGACAGGAAGCAGCTGTAAGACCTCAGAGCGCAGGTTTGGTGTCGCTCCTTTAGAAAGCTGAATTTGGCTGTAATGGTCATGTTACAGGATGAATGTGTTGGCCCTGCTTTTCTTATTCTTGGAGCCTTTTCGGGTTCAAAAGTGTGAAGTTTTTAGAAATATTAGGAGTCATGCTCTGATGAGCTGAAATAGTGACTGGATGTTGAGACGTACTGAAAGCTGAAAGAGACGCTCACACAGGATTTCACATCGTCCCCTGTGACACTGATCATGAAACATATTTTTGATTCAGAACCACTGGCTGGACTAAGGATGTTTGTTGTTCCAGGTATTAAAGAAGTGATCTACATGTCTGATAAATACCACGACACACCAGCGATGAAAGCTTCCAGAAGGCTGCTCAGCATGGCCGACGTACAGTTCAGGTGAGCGACGAGTGGAGGTGTCGTTACATTTTACAGGTGGACATCCACAAAGAAACAAACAGGGACATTTCACTGTTATTTTATGACTTAGCAGTGCACATTGAAACTACGACAGATGACGTTATTATTGTCCTGTTATTCATGGAGAGCTCAGCAGCTCTGCTCCAGTAGGAGATGGGGAATAAAAGAGACACCTCTCTGCTGGACTCCTGTCCTGATTTTGAGAGGATTTGATGCTCCACTGTGAACAGAAGCAGCCACGACAGGCAGGAGGCGGCTGGTGGTGCTTTCAGTGCTCTGAGGCTTTCTGCTGGATTCAGTTAATGGTCAGGTGTGGTCAGGCTGGTTCAACAGGCTCTGCTGCATTTCTGTGTGGACATCATGTCTGAGTCCTTCAGTACATCCTGAGGACCACATGGAGGAGAACGTGAACGACAGTCTAGTAAACATCAGAGTACTCATCATGTGATGTCATTGGACTTATTGATGCATTAATGCTCAGATGGTGACTCTGGAGCTCAGAGACATTTAGTGGAGTAAAGAGCATAAGAATAAAAACACCTCCTTTTAAGTACAAAGTCACAGAAATTAGAAATACTCAAAAGTACTTCAAGATGATACAAGTACACAGCTTGACTAAATCTGCATGCTTTAAAGTTCCACCAGTGCTTACGTCTTTAAACTGTTTTCAGGTGAGTATCTAGTAGTGCAGTACCTGTGCTCTAGATGGAGCCATAACATTATAAAACACTGAGTCACCTTTAAGGCTTTAATCCTGATTAATCACCTTATTTATTGTAGTTTTCGTATTGATCATCTCCATCAGTTCATCTGATCAGTGATGTCAGGTGACAAGCAGCCAATCAGAGCTGCTCTCTTAGAGCAGAGTCTTCATGATGTTGACTGGTCTGCAGTCAGATGGAGTTAACCTCTTCGTTTCTCTGTGGACACTTGATCACTGATCAATAGGAGCTTTAGCCTGTTAGCTGTTAGCATCCAAATGATCAGCTGCACTAGCACTAGCTTAGCTCGTAGCTACTAGCTCAGACTGGAAGTACTTGCCTGATATGAGGTTTGATGAGTTTTTCAAAATAAAACCAACCATTTAGAAGATGTGAATGTAATACGGCTGACAGCCCTGATAACTTCATAATCATTAGTCCAGTTAATGAGTCCAGTGGTTTGGTTTTAGGGTCTGTTAAAGCTGATAGCATCCTGGTCCGTCTGGCTTCTTGGTCCCAGAGAGACAGAAGCTTTTACATGACAAGCTGTAAAAATCAGTGGTGTCGTTAGTTTTTTATGAAACTCTCTTCGGCAGGCCGTAATGTTTTTAGGACTTCTCTCTGTATATAATATAATATAATATAATATAATTTAAAGGCTGTGAAAAGGAGACGGGGGACAGATAAAAGAGTGACTTGAGGTGAGCCGAGTCCCTGAAGAAGCCTCTTTCATCCTCCTTCATGTCTCATGTTGTTTTGCAGGTGTGTCCTCATACCTGAGCGTCCCTCACTGATGCATGGTGTTTTTCCCCTCTGTGTGTTCTGGCAGGCAGTTCAAGCCCAAGAGGACGGAGATTGTCATTGATTTTAACTCCATTAACCAGCCTGGAATGCTGAACAGTGGAAATGCTAAAGGCTCACCTTGGGGAGCTGCTGAATGAAGCGAGGAAGAAGAAGAAGAAGAAGAGGGAACCTGACGACACTGAAAGGGCCTTTGATGCCTCTTTTTTCTGCATGTCTTCCTGCCTCCTGCTTTGTCCAAAGGAAAGCTGAAGGAGACCTCGACTTTGACGTCTTTTGATATTTTGATTAACCGAATATTCCAGATTAATTTGGCGCTGGTGGGCGGCTGTGACAGCGGGTCTTTTCTTCATGCAGGGACCCTCAGCACTCTGAATTCACTGTTTGATTTTAATGATTTTTTTGTTTCAATCTGTTGTCTTTTTTTCCTCTTTCAAACAGTCTTCCAGATGACCTTGACTTTCATCTGACCTTTTCTCGCCTCTCTTCTACTTTTTATTTTAATGGAGTGGGTATCCAGCACAGTACTACAGCTCCCATGAGGCTTTGCCAGCAAACAAAAAAAAGCTTTTTTTAAACGACAACATGCTCTCATGTTGATGCTGTTGTCTTCATAATATGTTTTTATATATGTTTTATATACAGGGGATGTGGAGCTGTAATGGACATTTTAGTTGTTGCTGTCTTTAGTTGCTGTGATGTTTTTTTTTCTCTTCTAATCATCACTGATCATCACACTTTATTTTGCGTGTTATTTTTATGGATGCTAATAATTTCTGTTAATTGGTTAATTAATCTGGGTGTGTTCAAGTGATCAGGAAACTCTCCTTAATTTTCTCTTCATGTCAGCTGGTCAATAAAACGTTCAGACAGCATGAGCTGGTGTTCACTGGGATTATTAGCCACAGATTTTTATGAATTTCATGAAACTTGAAGGTAATATTTAGTGAGCAGTTTGTTGAGCAAACTGATGCCACCATGTTTGCCACATTTTCAGGTTCATACCAGTGGAAAACATCCATCTTCTCCCTCTTATCCTCTCATAGGGTCAGGGGGGCTGGAGTCTATCCCAGCTGTCTTAGGGTGAAAGACAGGGTACACCCTGGACAAGTGTCTAGTTCATCACAGGACACATAGAGACAGACAACCACTCACACTCACATTCACACCTACGGTCAATTTAAATTAACCAGTTAACTTAATCCCCATGCATGTTTTTGGATGGTGGGAGGAAGCCGGAGTACCAGAGAGAACCCACACAGACATGAGGAGAACATGCAAACTCCACACAGACTCCCCGACCCGGGAATTGAACCCAGTACCTTCTTGCTGTGAGGCGACAGTGCTAACCACTACACCACCGTGCTGCCGGTAACGATACCAGTGTAATATCTATCTGTGTCTCTGTGCTAACACAGGTTAGCAGCCCACTGCTGTTAGCAGCTAACGCTAGCACTAATGAGCTAACTTGATCAGAGATTTTCTACTAATGGAAGGACATGAAGAAGAGTCTTTTGCAAAGAGATGAGATGAAACCAAAGTGATTTTTCAGTCAGAGCTGTTTTTTTCTGCAGAAAGTTTCCATAAACCTCTGACCTTTGTTCAAGGTCATGCCCTCTCTGGCCTGTTGTTCTTAATGTGCTTTTAATGAAACCAAATGTCAGGCTTGTTTTTGCACTTCTCTTTCACTGTTTTCCTGTGGAGAGAGAAAATAAAAGCACCAGCTTGCCTTTTCCTCTGTCAGCTGGATTTGCTGAATCCTGAATCCAGACCCTGACATCACTTCCTACTGTCTTCAGCTTGATCTTGAAAATTATTATTACTATTATGTCTCCACCACATACAACAAATATAAAATAGAATTGTGTAAGCGGCCTGTTTGACTTTGGCATTTTAAACTTTGTTTCCTGAACTTTTCATCCAGAAATATATGAATAAATGATAAACATTTAGTTTACAAACCTGGATTAGTTGTAAGAGTGCCGGAAGCTGCTGGTTTGAAATAAAAACATCACCAACAATGTAATCTCTGCTCTACAGCAGGCAAACGTAAAGGACTCTGTGCTTTTTGGCTCTTTTTTTAAAGGCTGTTTTTCACTCTTTGAATGTTAAGGGAGCAGAAAACAACAGAAATCCTTAATTGTTTCGATATCTGTTCCCTGGCACGAACATTTCAGGGACTCCTTGTTTCCAGAAAAGGAAGAGTTTGGCTCAACACCTGGTCTGATGGATGAACAAAAGTTCACAGTGGTCGAGGTTTTGAGCTGCTTTTGAAATGCCTTGGGGTGTGGAGTGTTTGGAAAGCCAGAAATCTGGGGACGCCCCCCCCCCACTGACATAATATGTTCATTTTGTGCAACGAGGCAGTAAAATATTCCTAATGAACTAAGCTGCCACCAGAAAACTCAGTCTGATGAGACACATTAAGCACTTCCTGCTTCACTGGGCTGAGCTGCAGTTTGATTTTGGCCACTAAACAAAGAGCAGGAGGCCCACAGGACAATCAGATCACATGCTTTATGAGCTGAGCGCTGAGGGAAGAACAGAGGAGAAGTGACAAAGCAGAGCAGACTGAAGAGGAGGAAGAGCAGAGTCTTCATCAGCAGCATGCATGACGAAGCACAAAGGAAGTAAAACACAGAGAGCTTTCAGCCATTTCCTGTTTCTCCTCCACTCAAGACTTTTTAAGCCCAACAGGAGAAATATTATCAACAATAATTCCATAAGTGAAGCTGTAGGAGCCTCAGCCTCACCTAGTGTGAGGACTTATGAAAGAACATAGACTGATTAGAAAGTTATATCTCAACTTTATTACAACACAGCCTGGATAATCTGACAGAGGAGAGACGAGGACATTAAATCAAACCTGACACACAAACTGATATTAAGACGTCATGGACCAATTATGCCTTTATGACCTCATTGAACTTAATTACGACCTCACATGCAGAACTGTCTGAATTACAAGAAAAGATAACTAGCTTGTTGTTTATTACTGACGTGGTGTCCTGAGCCAACATATCAGTTTTAATAACAGGAAGTTTAACATGTGCATGTTTAGGTCCCAAGGCACACATCTTTTTATATTAAACATCTCTAAAGATCTCAAACTGAAATCTGGGTTCATATGAATGATGATGCTTCAGTTAATCCTTAATCTCCTGTCTCTTAGAGTCTTTTCTGCAGAACAGAGATGTTTATGGTGTAATAACGACACATCGGCAGGATATTCGGTGTGTTTGCTGATAATCTAAACCACATGTGTGCTTGGTCTTCTACTTTTGTTTGACTCATTCAGGGACTGAAACCTTCAGCCGTCCTGTCGTCTGAACCCTGCTCGGCCTCAGGCTACCACTGTCCTGGATGCAGCCAGAGAAGCAGCAAAGTTCTGCATAAATGATCTAATGTGAATCAGAGCCCGAGTGAAAGAAGATCCTTGTTGACATAACCTAAATGACTAGTGAGTGTGATGTGGCTGGGGAAAGCCACTGCTGAGTGCACAGGAGCGTCTCCACGCTCCCTCGTCCTGAAGCGAGTCGTCACAAAGTTCAAGCAACAACCAGAGCAGGAAGTGTTTCCTTCAACCAGAGAGGAGAAAACAGGCCCGGAGATGAGAGAGAGAGCAGCTTCCCTGTGTCCATCACCTGTTGACGCTCTGGCTTTACCTTGCTGTGTTACTCCAGAAAGAGTCAGTACAGCATGTCAAAAATGTAAGGAAAACAGATGAATAGAAAGACGATAGAAAACTTTTATTGTTCAACATGAATTCATTCAATATACTATAAGGAACCCTTTTGATGATGTCACTGTACATTTTACAATGAAACATTTTTTTGACTTAATCAGCTTATAATACTGTGTTATTTTTACAACAATTGTGGGCATCCTATAAAATGCCTTTTTCACATTTTTTTCTACATAAATTACCATGAATTCTTTCAACATACTATGATAAGGAATTGTAAGGACTTATTATGACATTTTACAAAGTGACATTATTTTTGCTTTTTCGATGTATATGTCATAAAAAAAATGTCACCTCATAAGAAGTCCTCAAAATGTCTTTTTATAGTATGTTGAATGAATTCATGGTAATTTATGTTGAAAAAAAAGTCAAAAAATGCATTTTTAAGATTCTCAAAAAATAATTAAAAAAAATCTCATACTATAGTGTGTCGAAAAAGTCAAAAAATGCCACGTCGTAAAATAACATAAAAAGTCCTCAAAATGTCTTTTTGTAGTATGTTAAATGAATTCATGGTAATTTTTGTACAAAAAAAAGTGGAGAAAAAGGCAATTTTAAGAATCTCAAAAAAATAAAAAAAATCTCATACTATAGTATGTTGAAAAAGTCAAAAAATGTCACATCGTAAAATGTAATGAGAAGTCCTCAAAATGTCTTTTTATAGTATTTTGTATGAATTCATGGTAATTTATCTTTCAAGAAAGTGAAAAAATGTATTCTTAAAAATCTCAGAAAATGAAAAAACTCTCATGCTATAGTATGTCGAAAAAGTAAAAAAAATGTCACGTCGTAAAATGTCGTAAAAAGTCCTCAAAATGTCTTTTTATAGTATGTTAAATGAATTCATGGTAATTTATTTGTAAAAAAAGTGGAATTAAAGGCATTTTTAAGATTCTCAAAAAAAAAAAAAAATCTCATGCTATAGTATGTCAAAAAAGTCAAAAAATGTCACATCGTAAAATGTAATGAGAAGTCCTCAAAATGTCTTTTTATAGTATTTTGTATGAATTCATGGTAATTTATCTTTCAAGAAAGTGAAAAAATGTATTCTTAAAAATCTCAGAAAATGAAAAAACTCTCATGCTATAGTATGTCGAAAAAGTAAAAAAAATGTCACGTTGTAAAATGTAATAAAAAATCCTCAAAATGTCTTTTTACAGTATTTTGTATGAATTCATGGTAATTTATGTATAAAAAGTGGAATTGAAGGCATTTTTTAAGATTCTCAAAAAAATTAAAAAAATCTCATACTATAGTATGTCAAAAAAGTCAAAAAATGTCAAATTGTAACATAATAAAAAGTCCTCAAAATGTCATTTTATAGTATTTTGTATGAATTCATGGTAATTTATCTTTAAAGAAAGTGAAAAAAATGTATTCTTAAAAATCTCAGAAAATTAAAAAAAATCTCATACTATAGTATGTCAAAAAAGTCAAAAAATGTCACGTCGTAAAATGTCGTAAAAAGTCCTCAAAATGTCTTTTTATAGTATGTTAAATGAATTCATGGTAATTTATTTGTAAAAAAAGTGGAATTAAAGGCATTTTTAAGATTCTCAAAAAAAAAAAAAAAATCTCATGCTATAGTATGTCAAAAAAGTCAAAAAATGTCATGTCGTAAAATGTAATGAGAAGTCCTCAAAATGTCTTTTTATAGTATTTTGTATGAATTCATGGTAATTTATCTTTCAAGAAAGTGAAAAAATGTATTCTTAAAAATCTCAGAAAATGAAAAAAAATCTCATACTATAGTATGTCGAAAAAGTCAAAAAATGTCACGTCATAAAATGTAATAAAAAGTCCTCAAAATATATTTTTATAGTATGTCAAAAAAGTCAAAAAATGTCACGTCATAAAATGTAATAAAAAGTCCTCAAAATATATTTTTATAGTATGTTGAATGAATTCATGGTAATTTATGTTGAAAAAAAGTGGAATTAAAGGCATTTTTAAGAATCTCAAAAAATTTAAAAAAATCTCATACTATAGTATGTCGAAAAAGTCAAAAAATGTCACGTCGTAAAATGTAATAAAAAGTCCTCAAAATGTGTTTTTATAGTATGTTGAATGAATTCATTTTAATTTATGTTGAAGAAAAGTCAAAAAATGCATTTTTAAGAATCTCAAAAATTTTTTAAAAAAAATCTCATACTATGGTATGTCAAAAAAGTTAAAAAATGTCACGTCGTAAAATTTAACAATAACCTCTCAAAATGTCATTTTATAGTATGTTGAAAGAATTCATGGTAATTTATGTTGAAAAAAAGTGGAATTAAAGGCATTTTTAAGAATCTCAAAAAATTAAAAAAAAATCTCATACTATAGTGTGTCGAAAAAGTCAAAAAATGTCACGTCGTAAAATTTAAAAATAACCTCTCAAAATGTCTTTTTATAGTATGTTGAATGAATTCATGGTAATTTATGTTGAAAAAAGTGGAGAAAAAGGCATTTTTAAGAATCTCAAAAAATATAAAAAAATCTCATGCTATAGTATGTCAAAAAAGTCAAAAAATGTCACGTTGTAAAATGTAATAAGAAGTCTTCAAACTGTCTTTTTATAGTATTTTGTATAAATTCATGGTAATTTATCTTTAGAGAAAGTGAAAAAATGTATTCTTAAAAATCTCAAAAAATTAAAAAAAATCTCATACTATAGTATGTCGGAAAAGTCAAAAAATGTCACATCGTAAAATGTAATAAAAAGTCCTCAAAATGTCTTTTTACAGTATTTTGTATAAATTCATGGTAATTTATCTTTCAAGAAAGTGAAAAATGTATTTTTAAAAATGTCAAAAAAATAAAAAAAATCTCATACTATAGTATGTCGAAAAAGTCAAAAAATGTCACGTCATAAAATGCAATAAAAAGTCCTCAAAATATCTTTTTATAGTATGTTGAATGAATTCATGGTAATTTATGTTGAAAAAAAAGTCAAAAAATGCATTTTTAAAAATCTCAGAAAATAAAAAAAAAAATCTCATACTATAGTATGTCAAAAAAGTCAAAAAATGTCATGTCGTAAAATGTAATAAAAAGTCCTCAAAATGTCTTTTTATAGTATGTTAAATGAACTCATGGTAATTTGTTTGTAAAAAAGTGGAATTAAAGGCATTTTTAAGATTCTCAAAAAAATAAAAAAAAATCTCATGCTATAGTATGTCGAAAAAGTAAAAAAATGTCACGTCATAAAATGTAATAAAAAGTCCTCAAAATATCTTTTTATAGTATGTTGAATGAATTCATGGTAATTTATGTTGAAAAAAAAGTCAAAAAATACATTTTTAAAAATCTCAAAAAATTAAAATAAATCTCATACCATAGTATGTCGAAAAAGTCAAAAAATGTCACGTCGTAAAATGTCGTAAAAAGTCCTCAAAATGTCTTTTTATAGTATGTTAAATGAATTCATGGTAATTTATTTGTAAAAAAGTGGAATTAAAGGCATTTTTAAGATTCTCAAAAAAATAAAAAAAATCTCATGCTATAGTATGTCGAAAAAGTCAAAAAATATCACGTCGTAAAATGTAATAAAAACTCCTCAAAATGTGTTTTTATAGTATGTTGAATGAATTTGTGGTAATTTATGTTGAAAACAAGTGAAAAAATGCATTTTTAAGAATTTCAAAAAAGTAAAAAAAATCTCATACTATAGTATGTCGGAAAAGTCAAAAAATGTCACGTCGGAAAATGTCCTAAAAAGTCCTCAAAATGTCTTTTTATAGTATGTTAAATGAATTCATGGTAATTTATCTTTAAAGAAAGTGAAAAAATGTATTCTTAAAAATCTCAGAAAATTAAAAAAAATCTCATATGATAGTGTGTCGAAAAAGTCAAAAAATGTCAAGTCGTAAAATGTCCTAAAAACTCCTCAAAATGTGTTTTTATAGTATGTTGAATGAATTCATGGTAATTTATGTTGAAGAAAAGTGAAAAAATGCATTTTTAAGAATCTCAAAAAAATAAAAAAAATGTTATACTATAGTATGTCAAAAAAGTCAAAAAATGTCATGTCATAAAATGTAATAAGAAGTCCTCAAAATGTGTTTTTATAGTATGTTGTATGAATTCATTTTAATTTATGTATAAAAAATTGGAATTCAAGGTATTTTTAAGCTTCTCAAAAAATTAAAAAATAATCTCATGCTATAGTATGTCGACAAAGTCAAACAACGTCACGTCGTAAAATGTAATAAGTCCTCAAAATGTCTTTTTATAGTATGTTGTATAAATTCATGGTAATTTATCTTTCAAGAAAGTGAAAAATGTATTTTTAAAAATCTCAGAAAATTAAAAAAAATCTCATACTATAGTATGTCGAAAAAGTCAAAAAATGTCACGTCATAAAATGTAATAAGAAGTCCTCAAAATATCTTTTTATAGTATGTTGAATGAATTCATGGTAATTTATGTTGAAAAAAAAGGCAAAAAATGCATTTTTAAAAATCTCAAAAAATTAAAAAGAAAATCTCATACTATAGTATGTCAAAAAAGTAAAAAAAATGTCACGTCGTAAAATTTAACAATAACCTCTCAAAATGTCATTTTATAGTATGTTGAATGAATTCATGGTAATTTATGTATAAAAAAGTGGAATTAGAGGCATTTTTAAGATTCTCAAAAATATAAAAAAAATCTCATGCTATAGTATGTCAAAAAAGTCAAAAAATGTCACGTCGCAAAGTGTAACAAAAATTCCTCAAAATGTCTTTTTTATAGTATTTTGTATGAATTCATGGTAATTTATCTTTAAAGAAAGTGAAAAAAAATGTATTCTTAAAAATCTCAGAAAATTAAAAAAAATCTCATACTATAGTATGTCGAAAAACTGAAAAAATGTCACGTCGTAAAATAACATAAAAAGTCCTCAAAATGTCTTTTTATAGTATGTTAAATGAATTCATGGTAATTTATCTTTAAAGAAAGTGAAAAAATGTATTCTTAAAAATCTCAGAAAATTAAAAAAAATCTCATACGATAGTGTGTCGAAAAAGTCAAAAAATGTCACGTCGTGAAATGTAATAAAAAGTCCTCAAAATGTGTTTTTATAGTATGTTGAATGAATTCATTTTAATTTATGTATAAAAAAGTGGAATTCAAGGTATTTTTAAGATTCTCAAAAAATTAAAAAAAATCTCATACTATAGTATGTCAAAAAAGTCAAAAAATGTCACATCGTAAAATGTCGTAAAAAGTCCTCAAAATGTCTTTTTATAGTATGTTGAATGAATTCATGGTAATTTATCTTTGAGGAAAGTGAAAAAATGTATTCTTAAAAATCTCAGAAAATTAAAAATAAATCTCATACTATAGTATATCTGAAAAGTCAAAAAATGTCACGTCATAAAATGTTGTATAAAGTCCTCAAAATGTCTTTTTATAGTATGTTGAATGAATTCATGGTAATTTATTTGCAAAAAAAATGGAATTAAAGGCATTTTTAAGATTCTCACAAAAATATTAAAAAATCTCATGCTATAGTATGTCAAAAAAGTCAAAAAATGTCACGTCATAAAATGTAATAAAAACTCCTCAAAATGTGTTTTTATAGTATGTTGAAGGAATTCATGGTAATTTATTTGTAAAAAAGTGGAATTAAATGCATTTTTAAGAATTTCAAAAAAGTAAAAAAAATCTCATGCTATAGTGTGTCGAAAAAGTCAAAAAATGTCACGTCGTAAAATGCAATAAAAAATCCTCAGAATGTCTTTTTATAGTATTTTGTATAAATTCATGGTAATTTATCTTTCAAGAAAGTGAAAAATGTATTTTTAAAAATCTCAGAAAATTAAAAAAAAATCTCACACTGTAGTATGTCAAAAAGTCAAAAAATGTCACGTTGTAAGATTTAACAATAACCTCTCAAAATGTCTTTTTATAGTATGTTGAATGAATTCATGGTAATTTATGTATAAAAAAAGTGGAATTAAAGGCATTTTTAAGATTCTCAAAAAATTTAAAAAAAAAATCGCATAATATAGTATGTCAAAAAAGTAAAAAAATGTCAAGTCGTAAAATGTAATAAGAAGTACTGAAAATGTATTTTTTATAGTATTTTGTATGAATTCATGGTAATTTATTTTTAAAGAAAGTGAAAAAATGTATTCTTAAAAATCTCAGAAAATATAAAAAAATCTCATACTATAGTATGTCGAAAAAGTCAAAAAATGTCACGTTGTAAAACGTAATAAAAAGTCCTCAAAATGTGTTTTTATAGTATGTTGAATGAAATCATGTAATTTATGTTAAAAAAAATGCATTTTTAAGAATCTCAAAAAAAAAAAAAAAAAAATCTCATAAGATAGTATGTCAAAAAAGGCAAAAAATGTCACGTCGTAACATATCATAAAAAGTCCTCAAAATGTGTTTTTATAGTATGTTGAATGAATTCATGGTAATTTATGTTGAAAAAAGTGGAATAATAGGCATTTTTAAGAATCTCAAAAAAATAAAAAAAAATCTCATACTATAGTATGTCAAAAAAGTAAAAAAAAAAATTACTTTGAAAAAAAAAAGACATTTTTAGGATGGTAAATTACCATGAATACATTCAA
The DNA here is from genome assembly GCA_029721515.1 of Synanceia verrucosa. Lineage (NCBI taxonomy): Eukaryota > Metazoa > Chordata > Actinopteri > Perciformes > Synanceiidae > Synanceia > Synanceia verrucosa. The sequence continues at coordinate 27,733,119 of CM056555.1, read as the reverse complement.
CATACTATAAAAAGACATTTTGAGGACTTCTTATTACATTTTACGATGTGACATTTCTTTTATTTTACGACATACTATAGTATGACATTTTTAAATTGAAATTTCCCTCATTGAGGGACTAATAAAGGAATTCTTCTAATTCTTCTTCTTCTTAAATTTTTCTTTAGATTTTTAAAAATGCATTTTCTCCAGTTTTTTTATCCATAAATTACCATAAATTCATTCAACATAATCATATAAAAAGACATTTTGAGGACTTTTTATCTCCAAAAAAGGCAAAAAAAAGAAACACTGCTGTACTTTGTGAAACGCTGTGGAAAAAAACCCCCAATAGTTTCAAGGATTTTTATTCTTTACCGTAGAAACACTGTACATAAATTACTTTCTCTGAGACTAATATTGATGTACGGATAAGTGAATTTCTCAATCTTTAAAATAAAAAAGATCAACCCATAAAACATTATCGATTCGTCTCTGAAAAAAAGATCGGTAGCATAAGATGTTATAACACTCTGCGTCCTGTTCTTTCCTTTAAAATGACTAAAGATGCCTCCAACCTTGTAAACACACGTACACACAAAGAAAAACTCCTCTATAAGAGCACAGAGACCCACAATCAATGAGAAGAACATCCACATCGATTTTTGATCTATTTCTGTCACTCGTTAAAGTCACTGATGGCGATGCACTGTCCCTTTCAGGAGAAACGAGCGAAAACGAGGAGAGAAGCAACGATTAGTTACGACTCACAGCAACCCGGACCCCCCAAAGCCATGACAACATGTTTCTATTGCAAGCAATACTACTACCTTCGACCAATAAAAGCACAAGGTCTATGCATTATGAGGCAGAGTCACATTTTGCAGAAGTGGAGGACTCCTGGGCCGACAGGTTACCAGTGTTTTCAGGACCGGTGATCCCACTCGGTCTACAACAAACCAGAAGCAGCCATGGCGACGTGGTCACCTCGATTCCTCAACTGTAGTCTGAAACTGTACAAATTTAAAGACCTCGTAAAAGGACGGGATGAGAAGGAGTGTTTTTTGAACTGAGCGAACAGATAGAGAAGAAGGAAACGAAAGCACAACTCAACGTCTGGTTTAGTTCAGATCATGGTCCTCTCTGGTGGTGATGGCGTAAGAGCAATAATAGTGGTATAGGTAATAGTATGTAAACATTTTTTGTTCATTTTTTGTATCCCCTTTTTGTCTGAAGCAAATGCAAGTTTATATATAAAAACACAACCAAAAAACAGAAAATAAGTCTTTTTTTTCTCCTTCGTACAAAGTGTAGTCCTTTTTTTGTGTCTGTCTCTCTTAGAGAGAGTCCACAAGAGTTCCAGTTCCTTCAGCCGATGGATCCTAAAGACATGGCTCATCGAGTCACAGCTGGACCCACACAGGTGAGATACCTGCGACACCTGTTGGGCTCCACAGACATCAGTCACATGACAGTCAGACTGTCTAAATGCTTCGTCTAATTCTGATGGCTGTGGCTATAAGAACGAGTCTCTGCAGTACATCCCACTGTTTCACAGCTAGGTAGCTCACGCTTATAGCACTCAGGTTAGCCCCGCCTACCACAGAGGGGTGGGGCATGCGTGCAGGCTGTTTAAAGGCAGACGTCAGGGTCAGAGAAAGAAAAGATAGAAAGAGAAAGAGAGAAAAGGCATTGGTCAAAAGACTCACGAATGTCTTCAACCATCACGACTGTGGCTTCATCTTCAAGCTCGTTTGCACTGATGTGATTGTTCGCTATAAATACTACTTTACCATCTTCAGGATAAAACTAATTTGCAGTCTGGGACATCCGTTTAGCGTTGAAGTGAACTTGTTAGTGTCTGACAGTCACAGCGGTAGAGGGTGGATGTTTGCTGATGGCCTGTTACCTCCTCCCTATCTCACTCTGCCGCAGGAACTGCATGTTGTTGGCGCTGTCGGCCAGCTCGGGGTACTGCTCTATGGACAGCACGTAGTAGCCGTCGTAACCCAAAACCTTGCCGCTGCTCAGCAGCTGCCTCTTCTCTCCCTCCGTCCACAGCCGGACTCCTTCCTCGCCGTCTCGGACCCGCTGCTGTTCGCGGGCCCAGGCGCTCGACAGCGCCCTCTGCCTGGCGTGCTCCAGGATTCGCGCTTTCTCTTCGTCCAGCGTCGTCCCGTAACGTACGTGGAGAGCCAGAGCGCCGTACTGCAGCTCTACGTCGGCGAAGCGCCGCGTCCTCCCGTTCATCACCGTCGTCGATTGCGACACGGTGACGTTCACGCCGTTCTCCAGGGACTTCCTGCCTGAGGTGAGCCGCAGGGCGCTGAGGTCGTTCTCCGGCAGGCTGGTCTTGATGAAGTAGTGAGTGTCTCGTCCCTCCACGGTGTAATGAAGGTCTTCAAGGTAGAACGCGTTGTTCAAGACCGCAGCCACTTTGATGCAGTCCTCGTTGGCGATATTGAGAGCGTTGGTGACGACGCGGCCTTGGATCACGGCGAGCATCACTCCCTTACCGATCAGAGACTTGACGGTGGCGAACCACAGCCAGGGTTTGGCGTGGTCTGAGTGCCGCCGGCTGAGCTGGATCTCTGGCATGCGCTCAAAGGACAGGAAGGCCCGAGACTGACGAGTCACTTCCTGCTGGACGCCTGAGATCGACTGTGGACCAAAGAAAGAGACGTTTGAGGCAGAATTAACATAAAACATAACAAATAACAGAGACAAGAGAAACATGTCTTCTTCTGGGATCCACAACCTTTTTTTTTAACACCATGAACTGTTTTGTTTGTTTGACATCAAGAATACTTAATCCTATAATTACTGTGCTTTTCGTTTTACTATCAACTCCTTGGTCCTGATGAGAATCGCTGCCCTAACGGGACAGCAGGAAGGTAAAGAGCAGATATATTAAAAAGTGGAAGAGCTTTAAATAAGTGAAGGACTGGTGGGACGTTAAATGTGTTTTTGCTTTTTTAGCGGCTCTTCTTCAATAAAACAAGGCGACTGATGCTGCAGGGCGGCAGCAGAAATAACAGGGAGACATTTATAGGAAACTAATTTCTGGACTCATCCAATCATAAAGAGAAGAGTTGCTGCAGCCTGACAGAGAACTGTACTTCTGTATTACTTTAATATTGTCTGTATGTTGGTGGGTATGAATAAATGACATTTTGAGTCTCCGTCTCAGTGACTGGCTGCTGCGTCTTTGAACCAAGCATCACCTGACATCTTCATTACTGCATTCGCTCTTTGTGAATTAAACCAGAATAAAGTAGAAATATCAGCTGCACAAACGAGATGATATGATAAAAAATAGTTTTTAGCAGAAACATGAGTGTTTGAAGTGTTTTCCATGTGTCGGTTTGGCTCCAGTCCATTTCTCTTTTCTCTTCCTGAATCTATTTTAGTGTCTGTCGTCATAGAGATGTTCACGCCGGCGTCTTTATTTCACTGATTTTCAGTACAATCCTTGTGCACAAGTGTGACCTCTCCTGTATAAATAGCAGCGATAAGTGAGTGTAAGAAAAGAGGAAGTTTCACTGGATGAACCTTCATTATCCTCTCTCCTCATTATTCTCACTCCATTTACTCATTTTCTTTTCCTCTATGAAGTCAGCTTCTTCTTGGTTTTCTCACCTCTTCACTCCCTCGTTTCCTTCTCAATGTTCACTTTGAACCTCTCATGTCCTCACTGTGCATGTCTTTATTTTGGGGCTAAAAAAGCATGCCATCCTAGTTAAAATATGTATTGAAATAATACTAATGAGACATCATCATCATCATCGCTGATGCCTCCTGAGGAAACCTACAGGCAGGTCGTCCCACAGCTGGCTCTTCTTCATCTCCAGTGACGGCTGCGTCAGGTCGAACTTGGGAATGGGGAATCCTGGGATGGCGTTGTGGAGATGGAAGCCGAATGTGACCAACCAGATGTTAACATCTGCAGAGGAAGAGCAGTGGAGGAGGAAGAGCGAGTTCAAGTCATGTTGCTTCATGATTCTCACTGAGGAGATGAACTATAATAATAATAATAACATGGATTCACATGAAAACTTCATTTCCACCTGGCACATTAAAAAGACCAGAGTTATTTCACCATATTGATGACTTTCAAACAATGTTAATTATTACTGACAAACTGCTGTGGACAGAGGGTGACGATTCATTTCAGTTTAGCCTGTGATAAACGGCATTTTTAAGAATTCATAGTGAAATACAACGATAAAGTTGATAAACTGCAGGAATAGAGTAACACAGCATTAATAGAATCACTTCATGATGTATGGAGCCTTTAAAAATAATAATGCAGACTTGCTTTTGTATTAAGACTCCAGTTGGAGAAACTACTACGTACTGAACGCTGGGAAAAAAGATTGTGTATGCATCTTGAACAATACATTACATTACATTATGATGTATGTGTAAAAGAATATTTCTGTAACACCCATGATGATCTCTTGTTCTTTGTTCACCCAAATAAATAAAATAAGTTAAAGTTAAAAAAAAATAACAATGCACAAACAAATGAAAGATATAGTATATGGACTACAGTATATATATATATATATATATATATATATATACACGTATATATATATATATATATATGTATATATATATATATATATATATATATATATATATATATATATATATATATATATATATATATATATATATATATATATATATACATGTATATATATATATATATATATATATATATATATATATATATATATATATATATATATATATATATATATATATATATATATATATATATATATACACACGTGTATATATATATATATATATATATATACACGTGTATATATATATATATATATATATATACGTATTTCACATTTAATGTTTTTATAAAAGGTGAAAATATTAACCACAGTGAATAGAAATATGGCACTTTCACTTTCAGTATATTACCATGATGTTAACCACAGTTTATTTCCTGTTGCAGTGCAAGGAAACGAAATGTATAAAAAAAGTAATTACATCATGATGACATCATCCTCATTATGAGGAGAGCAGGATGATGACTATTACTAAAGATCATTTTTCACTTTTCCACTGTAAATAAATAGTGTAAATACTGTGTGCTCACCTGTGACGTACTCTTTGACCTGATGGATCTTGCTGATGGGGTTGTTGCCCCTGAACATGTACAGGTTGAAGGGTTGAGGGTCTTTACCGACACGAGTCCAGGTGCTGATGTCAGGAGTGGTCCACCTTCGTTAGAAAAGAACACACACACACACACACACACACACACACTCTAGTAAATGAGACCGTCATTCTTGTTCTCAGCTGGAACAGTGCTGTAGGGAAACGAGGGAATACCTTCCAGCTGGGATGTCGTAGTCTCTGTCTCCAAAGTGCAGCAGTCGGGTCAGAGGTTCGTACAGGCCGCCATGGAAACCGATCACCAGGACGAAGTCTGGGTTGGAGTCGAAGTAAACCTCCCCGTACGCCGTGTACTGCACCTGCACACAGACCAGGATCTGGTTGATGGAGTCTGATCGAACTAAACACATTTTTTCTGCCTTTGTGAGGAAAACACTCTGACCTGTTTAAGCAGCAGTCCGTTGTTGCTGAAGACGGCCAGCGGCGTCCCGGTGTTATCACAGGCAATATAAAACTCCTCTCCACTGCTGATCTCCATAGCAAACACATGACCCTGTGACACACCAGTGAAGAACAGTAACAGTGAGGGCCATCATGCTTTTCTGTTCTGACTCCATGTGACCACAGGAAGGCCTCACACTCAATAATGTTGTCACCATTATTATGAATTATTGTGGTTGTTGGGAAGCATATTCATCACAATAAAACAGAGCTCCGGGTTCCCCAGCCTGTGAAGCATTTAACGTGTTTTTATGTGATGAAGTGGTGCCGCTGCACAGGAAACCATCACCTTGGCTCTAATTGAGATGCTGTACATTCACCATGTTTTCCTCCGCTCACTGGAGGGAAACCTGCTCCACACACCGTCATAAATCAGAGAGTGGGAGCTCAGTCTCTTATCTCTGGAGACACCGGACAACGCTCGTAGTCGGGAGGAGAAACCACTAAATTTTACGGTATGTCAGCGAGGATAGAGCCATGTTTGGGATGAGTACCTGCAGATCGTAGTAAAAGGACGTGATCTCAGAGCTGGAGTGGTTGTAGACGTGGGTGATCCTGGTGGGGTAGTTCAGGTCAGCGTAGAAGAACTGCAGGTGTTGACCCAGACTGTTTCTGGACGCCACGCGACGACCCAGACCGTCGTAACGGTACTGGATGGTCCAGCTAGCTGCTTTACTGTAGACACGAACTAGAAGACCTGAATCACACAGGAAATGAAAGGATGAATGAGGAAACTACTGAGATATGTGTCTGGATCCCAGTGGTCAGTGTATGGCATTTTTTCTAAAATGTTGACATTTTTCGGGAAAAAAATAAACTGATTGGAAGTAAACAAAAAGAGTCATCTTGACATCATGTGTAAATACTGACTGATATAAAAGTGCAGATTTATAAAAGTCCACCTCCTGACAGTAACAGGAACATTATTTAAGGAACTGACTGATGACTATTACTAACTATCACTAAGAGTAGGATGGATGGTTAGGTATTGATAACCAGTGCTGTGCTAGTTACTGAAAAATATAACTAGTTACAGTTACTAGTTACTTCATTCAAAAAGTAACTCAATTACTTTACTGATTACTTACATCAAAAAGTAACGCGTTATTGTTAAAAGTAACTTTGTAGTTCCTCTTTAGGACCCTGGGGAGTGAGGTTCCCTGATGGTGTGTTCACTGGAAGTCAGAACTTTGAGCTCAACAACAAATCATTCATCTACTGTTTTCTACTGAATTCTGTCAGGTTGATTAATCCAGCTTTCCGAGTTGGAAAGGGGGGTTCTTATTTAAATTTTGACTTGAAGTTGGAAATTCTGACGTTTGTGTGGATCATTCAAACAGGGGGCTCGCAGCGCTGCTGCAGTGATATCAATCCTCTGTTTTACAAGCATTGTTTGACTCCTTACGCTGGAAAGTGGAGGGATCAGTGTCTCTATACAGTCTCTGGTGTCTCTATGAATCAGAGGAGGACATGTCCCCCGTCCCTAGTGCCATCTGCGAGCATAAACAAAAGCAATCTGAATTCATCAATCAGGAAATCATCAACCAAGTAATGCACCATATTGTAACAGTAACTGTGTTTACTTATTTTAAATGTAATGCGTTAGAGTATTAGTTACTGTCAAAAGTAACGGCTTTACTGCCCAACTGTTGATAACAAAGATGATCTGTTATATTCAGATATAGTGGAGTTCAGTGACCTGACGACTCTTCCTGTCAAAGCCGCAAACTCACTGGTAGCTGATGGATAGATAGAAACTTTACTGATTAAATGAAAGAAACATTTAGTGAGTGATCCAGGAGTTAAAGGTCACTGTTTAGCACAGGGTCCTTGCACCATTTTAAAAGTCAACGTCACATTTAATAATTTTAAGACCTCAACAAATATAATTTAAGACCCAAAAATGACAATTTCTTTCGCAGAAAATTTCAATTTATTGTAGGGACCAACCAATATGGAGTTTTTGAGGCCAATATTTAGCAGGACACAAAGAAACAAAGAAGTGAATTTTGTGAACAAAATAAAATGCAAAACTGCAGTAAATCTCTGAATTTGGCTTTAAATGCACCATCTGAAAATTTAATACCTTCAGCAAATTTACGGTAAATTTATAACAATTAAGACCCAGATTTTACTCAGATTTTAATTTAAGACATCTTAAGGAACCACAGGAACCCAGTTAGCAGTCACTACGTCACCGAGCGTCTAGCACAGATTATTCCAGAAGGGCCCAGAGATGAGCTCTATGTTGCTGTAATAATTCCTACCTTTGGAGTTGTATTCAAAGATCTCGGCTCCTCTCTGTCTCAGGAACCCGTCCTCATCCAGTCGGTATTGAACGTCTCCCAGACGAGTAATTCGGTCTCTCAGGTCGTAGCGTAGCGGCGTTAACCGACCACTGTTCCCAGGATTCAGCAAATGCAGGTTCCCATTCAGGTCATAGTTATACCTGGAAGGCCAGAGAACATCATTATTGAAGCTCGATCAAATGATGGTGCTCGCTGCAGATGTTCTGACCTTACCTCCACATCATCTTCTCGTTAAGGGAGACCGTCTGCAGCTGTCCGTCGACGTCGTACTCGTAGCCGTACTTAGTGGTGTTGGCGAACGGTCCGATCTTGATCTCCCGCTTGGTGACTCGGCCCATGTTGTCGTACTGAATGGTGATCCAGTACATCAGAGACCTGAAGATCTCGTACTGGATCTCCTTGATGCGGCCATGCTGGTCGAAGTGTTTGGTGTACGTCATCACTGCTGTGGAGATGATCTGAGACAGGAAGAGACGGGACGTGACTCAGCAGAACACAAGTCTTTCTGTCCTGTTACTAATGAACAACACTCACCTGATTGATGTCATAATAGATGACACCAAACTTTCCAAACTGCTCCACCTTCCCAGAGATGTCATCGAACTGATAGAGGTCGATGGGCAGCGGCGTCTCGTTGATGACCGCCTGCATGCTGGTGACCCTGAAGCTGTTGTCGTAGGTGTAGTCGAAGCGAGCGTTCACCATGCCGTCCTCGCTGAAGCGGAAGATCTGCCGGTCGACCAGCGGGCCGATCTGCCGGTACCGGATGGAGCAGATGAAGCCTTCGCTCTGCAGGTTGACCGTCTTCAGGACGCCGGCTGTCTCGTCGTACGTGAAGCTGACTCGTGTCGAGTCGTACAGGATCTCTGCCAGCTTGTTCTGAGGAGGCAAAGAAAAGAGGGAAGGACTGTGATGGATATCAGATCAGGATCAGCTGGTCATGTCTTCACGTGGATGAACTCTCAAAATGAAAAAAAAAACTTCTTATATTTATTCTATACTCATCTGAGCTTCCTGCTCGGTATCTTGGACAGGAATTGAACTTGTTTCCACAATAAATAATTATTATATTTGCTACAGAAAATCATTATTAACAAACAAATAATAAGACAGGATAGGATGATATGATTGGTTAATATTTAGCTTGAACAGATGGCCACTGAGTCTTAATAATGATTATTAATTTCAACTCTGTAAAAACAGAAAATTACACACCTGTCTGCGATATTTGTACAGAATTCGACGACCAGTGCCGAGATGAGCGACTCTGAGGAGCTGGAGAGGAAAACATGCTCATTTTTTAAGGTTTCTACTGGAACAAGTTTACATGCTTTAATGTTCAGAACACACATTATTTCTGACGTTCTAGTTTTATTCCACACACCTGTCCGTCCTCAGAGTAGTCCACGGTGACGGTGGCGTTGCTCTCTGGGGGGGTGTAGATGTTCCTGTAGTATCCGATGGATCTGATTGTCTGCATGGTGTGTCGAGCCACGCTGGGCATGGTGACGGCTGACAGACGGTCCCCTGAGTCGTAGTCAAAGATGTACTGATGCTGGCTGTGCAGCAGCAGCACCATGGACTGGAGGAGAAACAACACAAGGCAGAAATACAACACCATCCATAAATAAATCAAAGTGTAATAATGACATCTGTATTGAGTGGTCGGGGGCAGAGAGGAGCCTCCATCACGGCACTGTGCATCACTCAGCTTTTACTACATGAATATCTTAATGGTGTTGTGCCATCTGGAGGGTTTGTGCCCTCCTGGACGTTCTGCTAAACCCTCCCTGCTAACATGAGGGTTGGACAGCTCGCCTTGCATTTTAATCTGTGTTTTATTTGCAGTCTTGGGGACATTAAAGCAGCCAGCGAACAGAGGCTGTGCAGCTTTACAGACACTGATCCCTGCTGAGAGCTGGAAGCTGCTCAGGCTCTTTACATGATCTTCAAAAGAGATAATTACTCAAAAGCAATAATTTGGATTGACTATCGGTCATGTGCTTCCTGTGCTGCTGTGCAGTTTGTGGACTTGGACCACAGGAGGAGACGCCATTCAACCGTCACACATAAAAACACAATGAAAGCAAGGACAGTTATGAAACCATTTTTCTAAAAAGCACTGAGTGGAAAGGCTTTGGTCTGTATGTGTTTCCTCATCAGAAGCAGACAGACCAGGTCAAATAGATTTGTTCTCCTAACGAGCATTCCTGCTACCAAAAAGATTCTTTTGTTGCTTTATATATTAACTTCCACAGAAAACATGAACACTTATCTCTTTTAATGCCATGTTTTCTGTGTATGTGTGTATTTACTGGATCATGATAAACAAGGTAAACAACACTAATAATAAGAGGCATGCAGAGGTGAACTGTAATTTCATATCAGCTTCCCTGTCTTTATTTAACACTGAATGAACTGTGGTGTGAAGGCCGACACCAACAATAATAATACAAACTAAAATTACATCCACCCACAGAAAAGATGTTAGAGAAGCTGCTGAGTGCTCTGAGACGACACAAGGACGAGGAAAAGCAGTGGTAGAGACCTTCAGGAAGTACTGCATTAGCACCAGAGAATAATGTGCCACATTGTTTCTTCTACCTGTTTAAAATTTCTTCCTCCTCTTATTTCCTCCTCTCCTTGTCTTCCTCCTCTTGTTTCTTCCTCTTCTTGTCTTCCTCCTCTTATTTCTTCCTTTCCTTGTCTTCCTCCTCTCATTTCTTTCTCTCCTTGTCTTCCTCCTCTTGTTTCTTCCTCCTCTCATTTCTTTCTCTCCTTGTCTTCCTCCTCTCATTTCTTCCTCTCTTGGTGTCTCTCATGCTGTCCTGTTCCCTCACCATCATTTCTGTCTCTCTTCATCCACATTTCATGTCATTTCTCGGTGTCTCAGTCACTTCCTGTCTCTCTAACATGCTTTAGCTGAACTCCCAGAATCCCTCAGCTCTTGTCTCTACAGGAGCATCACGGTCCCTCCTCTTCCATCTCTCTTCATCATCCCTTTCTTTCACCAAAGTGAGTCCTGTTTCTCTGTAGAGAGCTCATCCTGGCTGACAAACGCAAAAAGGGTCTGATTTATACCTCCTCCTCCTCCTCCTCCTGGTACCACAGGGAATCCCCTCTCCTGTCCTCCTCGTCCTTTAAAGGTAATGAGCCTCACGCACCAACTTTCTCTGACACTTCTCTGACACTTTCTATTAATTTTATGTTAAAAGAAAATCAGATAAGTGGACTCAAACATTCTTCCCCTGGTGTGCTGAATCCCATTTGATCATAAATTAGAGACAACTGCTCCTTTATTATTAGCTTAGCACAGGTAGCGCCTGCTAAACGCTGTATAAGGTTAGGGTTAGATATTAGCAGGAGATATATGAGAAGCTAACAAATAAAAGTCATCCAAACTGTCTGTGTTAGACTTTCCATCAGCTCTGGTTTGAGAGAGAAAGAGTCTCTGAATAATTATCAGATCTAAATAAAGACGTCAGCAGCGTAACATTTTCACTGATTACTGATCACACCAGGAAAAGAAGCCGCCACGGTTCATCGGCAGCTGTCTGTCGCCTGTTTTTACTGGATCCTATGTATAAAAAAGAGATAATGACCTGTAAGTTAGTAGTGAACAGATTTAAATGTCTCTCTACCTCTGAACTCTGTCACTGATTCAAAGTGTCAGGATGGAAGGTCACCTGTAGACCTGCAGCTGTTTTAAACCTGTAGCTCCTCTCATATTGAAACCTTAAAAAATCATACAGTTATATAGAAACTATAACCTGACCTGGAGCTCAAACATTTCCTCTCCTACACTCTTATCCTCTCTCCTCCTCACTAACTGTACATTTCTGCACAGGGGAAAATCCTCATTTAGTGTTGCTTTCTTTGTTTGACCAGATTTATAGCAGACACACCTGTGTGTGTGTGTGTGTGTGTGTGTGTGTGTGTGTGTGTGCATACACTGTGTGATGTCATCTTTTTTTTTCCTCATCATGTCTCTCAGGGTTGAGCAGCATCTTTATCACAGAACCTCCCTGAGAGACACTGTGGGAGTGTGCACGTGACCTGTCATACTGTAGTTAGTGGTGAGTGTGCACGTGACCTGTCATACTGTAGTTAGTGGTGAGTGTGCACGTGACCTGTCATACTGTAGTTAGTGGTGAGTGTGCACGTGACCTGTCATACTGTAGTTAGTGGTGAGTGTGCACGTGACCTGTTATACTGTAGTTAGTGGTGAGTGTGCACGTGACCTGTCATACTGTAGTTAGTGGTGAGTGTGCACGTGACCTGTCATACTGGAGTTAGTGGTGAGTGTGCACGTGACCTGTCATACTGGAGTTAGTGGTGAGTGTGCACGTGACCTGTCATACTGGAGTTAGTGGTGAGTGTGCACGTGACCTGTCATACTGTAGTTAGTGGTGAGTGTGCACGTGACCTGTCATACTGTAGTTAGTGGTGAGTGTGCACGTGACCTGTCATACTGTAGTTAGTGGTGAGTGTGCACGTGACCTGTCATACTGTAGTTAGTGGTGAGTGTGCACGTGACCTGTCATACTGTAGTTAGTGGTGAGTGTGCACGTGACCTGTCATACTGTAGTTAGTGGTGAGTGTGCACGTGACCTGTCATACTGTAGTTAGTGGTGAGTGTGCACGTGACCTGTCATACTGTAGTTAGTGGTGAGTGTGCACGTGACCTGTTATACTGGAGTTAGTGGTGAGTGTGCACGTGACCTGTCATACTGTAGTTAGTGGTGAGTGTGCACGTGACCTGTCATACTGTAGTTAGTGGTGAGTGTGCACGTGACCTGTTATACTGTAGTTAGTGGTGAGTGTGCACGTGACCTGTCATACTGTAGTTAGTGGTGAGTGTGCACGTGACCTGTTATACTGTAGTTAGTGGTGAGTGTGCATGTGACCTGGTGGTGAGCGTGCACGTGCAGGTGAGTCACCTGTACCTTATCCAGGTAGGTGTAGCTCCATGTTTTCCCGTCAGCAAAGACTCTGGAGATGATCCTTCCCTGGCTGTCGTACTCCCACCTCTCTGTGGTTGGACCCCTCTGGAGGCCGGTGACCTGCCCCGTACTGGACACACACATGAATATGTATATGTATATATGTGTATAGAGTGGATCTTTATATGTAAAATTCACTGTTGAAGGTTATTGTCTGTGTAATAGAGCCACAGCATAGTAGTTCCATTTGAGATGTCCTTAATTACCTTAACACATATGTCATATACCTGATATATATACTGTATCACCATATGAGCACATTGTCTCTCTGTCTCTGATATTTTGGCCCCTCAGAGTGAACAAAACGTTTGAGACAATAAGAAAGTGAACTCTGACAGCGTTGATGAAAAAGGCTTTTTGTTAAAGTAGAACTGATGGCTGTGGTATTGATGAACACTGTTCAGGTGTTCCTAATAAATAATATAAGTGGCTGCACTCCCATCACTGACAGGAAGTCAAGCAGCTCCTTTCAGGTTTTCTACTGTTGAAAAAGACAAACTCTACGATAATAAAGAGCTCGATGTGGAGCCTCTTACCTGGAGTACGTCAGGTTAACGGAGAGCAGCTTGCTGCTGGGAACCCACAGCGTCGGATGACCTTGGGTGTCATAGATGATCTTCAGCAGGAACTTCCTGTGGTCGTCATAAATTTTCTCTGTTCGCAGAGTCCGATCGTAATCCACAGAGAGCAAGTTCCTGCCGTTCACCTGAGGGGGAAACGAACAGACGACCTCTGGATAAAGAAAGTCCTGAGAGCAGCTGAAACATGACCATATGACATGCAGGGTTTAGCAAAAACTAAAGAGATCGACCGACGGACTTCATGACTATCTGACGAAGAAAACAAATGTCTGCTCAGTTCAGCTGAAGCACTTCAGGCAGTGAATTTAAAGTCATAAACCACTGCAGCATCACAGAGCCACAGAGCTCTTTATCGCTTTCTAAATGACTTACTGTTTGTTCAAACTCCGATTTACGAAGATGGATAACCCCGGTTCAGATCTAAACTCACCTCACAGGTCCTTGAAGCAAGGGGAAATACTGGAAATCAATTGTTTTACAGACCTGTTTCATTAAAGATAGAGTCTTTCTGGAAAATGTTCAAAAGTCATTTTTCTCATCCTTTCATTCAGCCACTCGTTCATCGGTAAATTAGCACCAGTTGAATGCAGAGAGGTGAATAAAGGGGCAGTGAAAGAAGAAGAAGAGAGGTACTGAGAGCGTGGCTGGTGGCCAGCTGGAAGAAAAGCATGATGGGAAAAGAGCCAGAAGACCCAAAGAGAGAGAGAGAGAGAGAGACAAAGAGAGAGAGAGAGACAAAGAGAGAGAGAGAGAGAGAGACAGAGAGAGAGAGAGACAAAGAGAGAGAGAGAGAGAGAGACAGAGAGAGAGACAAAGAGAGAGAGAGACAAAGAGAGAGAGAGAGAGAGAGAGACAGAGAGAGAGAGAGAGATCAGCATGGACTGTCAGGTTCATGATGACAGAGAGCAAACAGGACTGACCGTCCTCCTGTAGACAGACTATTCAGTGTACAGGTACAGGTACAGGTGTGCCATCAACCCAATCTAAAGCTGTAGTTCATGTGTAAGAGCCTCTGAACTATATATTGATTTTATATCTATTAAAAGAATGCACTGTATGTTTATCATCCAAACATTATTGAAAACATGACAATAGAAGTCATCCATCCATCCATCCATCCATCCATCCATTATCTACCGCTTATCCTCTCATAGGGTCAGGGGGGCTGGAGTCTATCCCAGCTGTCTTAGGGTGAAAGACAGGGTACACCCTGGACAAGTGTCCAGTTCATCACAGGACACACAGAGACAGACAACCACTCACACTCACATTCACACCTACGCTCAATTTAAATTAACCAGTTAACCTAATCCCCATGCATGTTTTTGGATGGTGGGAGGAAGCCGGAGTACCAGAGAGAACCCACACAGACATGAGGAGAACATGTAAACTCCACACAGAAAGACCCCGGGCCGGGAATCGAACCCAGTACCTTCTTGCTGTGAGGCGACAGTGCCCACAATGCTGCTTCAACAGTTTCCATGAAGTCACATCATGAAAAGAGTGGAGGCTGCTGTTCCACCATCACCTCATCCTCATTAACGCCTCACTGTGACGTCTTGCTGCAGCTGTAGGACAGCTGGACGTCACTGTGTTAGTGAAGACACATTTCCATATGCACCAACATGCATTCTGTGTTTATGCTCACCTTTGCACAACTATTTACAAAGGAGCATCCATCTGCAGCTCATTATCGCTCGCTCACTACACAGCACACCAGTGGACCACACATGCTGCTCCATTCATTAGGGTTTATTGGACCACGCTGAGAACGGCACCACTGTGTGGATCAAAGTCTCCAGAGGCCACATGACTGCAGAGTTTCCTCCTTTTAGGCTGGGCTCGTTAGAAAGCGCTTCATGTAATATTCAAGCTCTGCAGACAAATCAGTGTAAAAACAACAGGCTCTACGGCGTAACAGGCAGACAGAAACGCCTCATCAAGCTGCTCACAGAAGGCAACAAGATGACAGCACTCATAACAAGACCATGCTAAGCTAACAGCTAACGGCTGTGTACAGTCAGCACACAGGGGGAAGCTAGTCTACAGAGCATGTGCTCTCCTGTGATAATCATATATTTATACAATAAATACAACTTCTTATCTCTGGTGTCAAGTTCAGAAAGGGGGAGTCTGAACTTCCCTCTGTGGCCTAAACAACAGCATGTTGAAAGGCACAAACAACAGCAGCCAAAGATGGGATAAAGCCAAAGATAAGACAGAAGACTGATCTCCACTGTATCCAACAACCAACAGCGACGCTATCAAAGGGAGAATAAGGAAAGTGACAGCAGCTCTGACGCCCACGGAGCGAAAGAAAAGTGAAGGTTGGGACATGTTAAAGTAGAGGAGAACCAAAGAAGAAGAACTCCAGCACAGGGCTGACACTTCTAGTGTTGGTCTGTTATTTAGCATTTTACACTTTTAACTTCAGACTACACTGACTTTTCACCTGTTAAACATTCGACCTTCAGGCCTATGGTTCACCTGTCTCAGGTGAAAAGCACTCACCCTGAGCTTCCTCCCAAAGACGATGACTTTCCCACGGTTCTGCTCCTTCCTGAACCTCCACTCCACCAGGTTCTGACCGTTCTCTCCTGGCAGGGTCATGTTGCGTCGAGCCACAGTTGGATTAGCAGCACCTGGAGATGGATATGAAACAGAAAAACACCTCAATTCAAACTGGAATATGCAAAGAAAAATAAGAGAAGTGAATTAACATGAGCTGCTGTATATTCAAGCAACATTTGATTTTTCTACCTTCAGTGTCCTGAGTGCATCACGATCTTCCTTTATATTAGCAAATTAGCTGAAACTATTCATTGTGCAGCATTCTGACTTTTAAAGTTCATATAGTGAGATGGATGCAGCATGTTTCAATGTCCTAATGTCAACCATCATAAAATATCACATAACAGACAGTCTGCAGAGGGAGGAGACAGGTGAGCTGGACAGATAGATAGATAGACAGATAGATAGATAGATAGATAGAGAGATAGAGAGATAGATGACAGATAGATAGAGAGATAGATAGAGAGATAGATAAATAGAGAGATAGATGACAGATAGATAGAGAGATAGATAGATAGATGGATGGATAGATAGATAGATAGAGAGATAGATGATAGATAGATAGAGAGATAGATAGATAGATGGATGGATAGATAGATAGATAGAGAGATAGATGATAGATAGATAGAGAGATAGATAGATAGATGGATGGATAGATAGATAGATAGAGAGATAGATGATAGATAGATAGAGAGATAGATGATAGATAGATAGATAAATAGAGAGATAGATAGAGAGATAGATGGATACAGGTGATGTGTTGGCAGGTGATGTGTTGGCAGGTGATGTGTTTGCAGGTGATGTGTTGGCAGGTGATGTGTTGGCAGGTGATGTGTTTGCAGGTGATGTGTTGGCAGGTGATGTGTTTGCAGGTGATGTGTTGGCAGGTGATGTGTTGGCAGGTGATGTGTTTGCAGGTGATGTGTTGGCAGGTGATGTGTTTGCAGGTGATGTGTTGGCAGGTGATGTGTTTGCAGGTGATGTGTTGGCAGGTGATGTGTTTGCAGGTGATGTGTTGGCAGGTGATGTGTTTGCAGGTGATGTGTTTGCAGGTGATGTGTTGGCAGGTGATGTGTTTGCAGGTGATGTGTTTGCAGGTGATGTGTTGGCAGGTGATGTGTTGGCAGGTGATGTGTTTGCAGGTGATGTGTTTGCAGGTGATGTGTTTGCAGGTGATGTGTTTGCAGGTGATGTGTTGGCAGGTGATGTGTTTGCAGGTGATGTGTTTGCAGGTGATGTGTTTGCAGGTGATGTGTTTGCAGGTGATGTGTTGGCAGGTGATGTGTTGGCAGGTGATGTGTTTGCAGGTGATGTGTTTGCAGGTGATGTGTTGGCAGGTGATGTGTTTGCAGGTGATGTGTTGGCAGGTGATGTGTTGGCAGGTGATGTGTTGGCAGGTGATGTGCTTGCAGGTGATGTGTTTGCAGGTGATGTGTTTGCAGGTGATGTGTTGGCAGGTGATGTGTTTGCAGGTGATGTGTTGGCAGGTGATGTGTTTGCAGGTGATGTGTTTGCAGGTGATGTGTTTGCAGGTGATGTGTTTGCAGGTGATGTGTTTGCAGGTGATGTGTTTGCAGGTGATGTGTTGGCAGGTAATGTGTTTGCAGGTGATGTGTTGGCAGGTGATGTGTTGGCAGGTGATGTGTTGGCAGGTGATGTGTTTGCAGGTGATGTGTTGGCAGGTGATGTGTTTGCAGGTGATGTGTTTGCAGGTGATGTGTTGGCAGGTAATGTGTTTGCAGGTGATGTGTTGGCAGGTGATGTGTTTGCAGGTGATGTGTTTGCAGGTGATGTGTTGGCAGGTGATGTGTTGGCAGGTAATGTGTTTGCAGGTAATGTGTTTGCAGGTGATGTGTTTGCAGGTGATGTGTTGGCAGGTAATGTGTTTGCAGGTGATGTGTTGGCAGGTGATGTGTTTGCAGGTGATGTGTTGGCAGGTGATGTGTTTGCAGGTGATGTGTTGGCAGGTGATGTGTTTGCAGGTGATGTGTTTGCAGGTGATGTGTTGGCAGGTGATGTGTTTGCAGGTGATGTGTTGGCAGGTAATGTGTTTGCAGGTGATGTGTTTGCAGGTGATGTGTTTGTTGAGAAACGAGGCAGGTATCTGTGGCCTTCACTGCAGAAAACCTGTCCAGACTGGTCAGGCTACCTGTCTGCTGACCTACCTGCCTGCAATCTGCCCTGCACTCACCTGAGTCCTGGGAGTGCTAACAATAGCAGCATGCTAGCTGTTTACTGTGGAGGGACTGTCAGGGCTGACCTGACTCACTTCTCTCTGGATTCAGTGGAGCTAATGATGCTAGCTGACACATGTTACCTGGCCAAAGTCGAACAGGTGCTTTTACCTTCACTCCTCACACAGACAGGGTAACATGCTGAATGCTGCGTACCTGCCAGTATATGAGGCTCTGTCTGGTAGTGAGTGTCCATCCCATTGGCATAGATGACCCTCAGTGAATGGTCGTTACCCACCTGGTAGCTGTTCCTCAGCTGATCTGTGGAGCACAGAGACAGAGAGACAATGAGAAGGACTTCAAGGAGAGAAAACAAAAGACAAGAAAAGAGAAAGAACAAGTGAGTGGATGGAAAGACAGAACACAGTACCATTAACATCCATGGCAGAGTCTGAACCTGCTAATGAAGCACAGAGCAGAGCTGCTTTTAATTAGGTTCCCCTTGACCTCCCACAGCAGCACTAATAGATATAACCTACAGGGACGCCTTCCTCCTATTTAAATGATGATCTTTTTAAAACCTATTCAAAGACAAAACCATCTAAAATTTCAAGCACAAATAAAAAGGAAAAGAAAGCATCAACACATTTTCATTTTTTGGCAAGTATTTTAAAAAGCTTCTTACTGTCTAAATTAAACAAAATATATTTATTTTAAATACTTTTTGTCTTTTTCCTCCACAGTTTCTCTCCTCTTTTCTTTTTCTAAACTCTGTGAAACCCAGCCTTGGTTGATTTAATTAAATAATCTGAGGTCAAGTAATTCATGAAAAGATAGTTTCACCTCCTGCAGACAGTGCTGTGTTGCTTTGTGATGCAGATTGTTGTGGTTTAATATTGGATGGAGGATGTGATCCTTCACTCCCACTCACATCAATTTCCCAGCAGAAAAAAGGCTTATGAAAAGAGGAGAGAGTGCACACACAGCTTATTGGAGCCAGCCCATGATGATGCATCGGCATGAGCATTTATTGTATTTTCCTTGCACAGCATCATGTCCTCCTGCAGCGTGTTTAGCAGCTCTGGGCTGCAGCTTCATGTCGGATCACATTACCTGGACCTTTCACGGCGGCACATTGTGCAGTTTAGACGATAGCGGCGAGGCGAAACCATAAATAATGTACATGGATTGATGGAGAGGAATGCTACACTTGTCGATGGCTTTGGCTTTGAATAACTTATTACTTTGGGATCGATGCTGCTGTGCAGAGAGAGGGAGGAAGTCAGAGCTCTGAAACAAATCAGCGCCGGCCACTCGAGGCCTCGTTTCAACTGGCTCATTAGTTCCCATTTAAAGGGCATCAGTGCTAAATTATTGTTTTCCCTCGTTATTTGAGCCGAGTGTAAGGATGATGAGGATGGTGAAAGTCGCGTTTTTTCATTTTGCAGGGCTCCTCACTGACAGGTCAATCCATAACTCATCTCAGGTTTATTCTGAAAAATATTAATGTGTTTAATTTTCTTTATCAGCTGTGACAAAAGGTGCAGGTGTCATTTATTGTGACGCTACGGGAAAAATAAAATAAAAAACCTCACAAATGTCAGAAAGGTGGTATTTGTTGTACTGAACACTCATTCAGTGTGCTGCAGAAATGCTGCACATCTCTACTGTTTATTATTCTTATTACTGCAGGGTTTGTCTTTCTTCAGGTCAATAAGTAGTTAATGGTTATGGATCAGAACAAAGGAGCCATCCATACTGTTCACTGTACTGTGCTCACAGGCTAATATCATAGAAAGCATATAGATTAATGACTGCTGGTGTTTACTTTGGGACTGAACTCAGATGTTTCTGGGTTACTGGGGAAGATAAATGTGATGGTGAAGGGACGAGCAGCAGATCAGCATGTAGAGTAGTACTACTGTACAATAATAATGTAAAAAAAATAGGATTTGACTGATGTGTTTTATTTTATATTTTTCCTTCTGATCAGTTTTTTTAAAATGAATTCTTTTAAGAATCCATCGATTTATTTATTTATCATTTATTTCTGAAAGCCTGTGTGTGTGTGTGTGTGTGTGTGTGTGTGTAGGGTTTTATGTTTTTGAACTGCTAAATGTATGAAAAGCATCATATAAATAAAGTTTAATTTGATTTGAACAGAATAGTCTGTGTGGTCAGGAGGTAAATATACTTCAGTCTCCTCACTCTGTTTCCATGAAATGACTCAGTGTTTCATTTAAAACTATTGAATATAAGACCTATATACAGTAAATCACTACTCTATATAATATGTATAGAACACTGTTCAATAAAACACATACTGTATGTAACAGTAGTGTGTCAGCACTGATAATAACCTCCAGTCATGTTTTTTCTCTCTGCTGCAGACTGAACACTGAAACCTTATTTCTTCTTTAACGTCATTAAGAATCAGCTGAGATGATGATGATTACACCTCTGTGTTTTTTTCCAGTCATTAAACTGATCATCATACATCCTGACCTCCTCCTAATATTGTGATGGTCTCTGGTTCTCCACTGGTCCTTCCTTGGACCACTTTGATAGATCCAGACCACTGCAGACCAGGAACAGATCACCAGAGCTCTGACCCAGTCCTCTGGACATCACTGTTTGCATCTTGGTGTCAAACTGGTGAAAAATCCTGATCCTGCTTCTAACATCGACTCTGAGGACCAGATGTTAAATGTTCCAGGAGCCATGATGAGGAGAGAATCACATCTTAATATTAGCAGCTGTCATCATGTGATATCTGACTGGTGTTTGTGGAAACAGAACTTTTTTTTCCACTGTTAAAAGGATCAACATCATCGAGTCAGATTCATTACAAAGTATTTCTATCTTTGTGAGGACACTCAATTAAACCTGATCCTGACCTCAAACAGGTTTTTGAATATGTGAGTGAGTCTGAAATGTCCTCACTTTCCAAAAATGTTTTCACTCTGTTTCAGTAACACACACACACACACACGCATGCACACACACACACACGCACGCACGCACGCACACACACACACACACACACACACTCACACACACACACACACACACACACACACACACACACACACACACACACACACACACACACACACACACACACACCTTACCTTGCACCAAAGTGTAGAAGGAATCTATTGACGACAGATTGGTTGTGATGGAAACGTCCTCGTCCCTCCCTGACGTCTCGATGTCCACAGCAACAGCCCCTGATGACATGTCACCATGGAGATTGGTCACCACGCCGGTGGGGAAGGTCACATTAGTCAGACGACCCTCGCTGTCGTAGCTACAAGGACGGTGAGGACACAGGGAGGAATCAGTTGTCTTTACGGTAATGTGCTTAAAAAAACAGTTAAATTAAACACAGTCACTTCCTGCTGAACGTCTCCAAAAACTGGATCAAACCAGCAGGAGGCTGAACTGAAAACTTGATTAATCTAATTAGAGTGAATTTCTAATCAGGTTTCAATTATTTCCTGTCTCTGGTCAAAGAAATAAGAGCATAACTCTTTGATTTAAAGTTCTTTTTTTTATCCAGTAGTTTTCAGTTTTTCCTCACTGATGATGATTTTTAGTTTTCTCAAGAGTATTTTTAGTTGAAAAGTGATTCTTTGCTCGTCCAAGTTGCCTCTAAAGAGTGACCTTTAGTTCTACTTAGCTGAAGTTAAAGAGTTTTATTTTGTACTTTGTCTCCCCTCAGTTCAGACTCCAATAAAAACACAGTAAAGCTGCTCACTCATAGAAGGTAGTCCAGCCTATTTGGATGCTTTTGGTTGCCAGCAAGCCGCTGTTGCCATGGTAACTGAACAAGACCAGTTCCTGACCCTGAGCTGTGAGAGTCTTCAGACCTCCATTAGTGCCAATAGTGAGCCAGATGACCTAAAGAAAAGAGGAAAGCAGGGTTACATGTTCATCTTGTGCCAGTCCTCTCCAGTTTACTGAGAACAATCTTAAAAATAGAGTTTTAGGACTTGAAACATTTTGCAGAAGGTGAACACTGAATTCAAAGTACAAAAGCAATTTCTCATCCATTACCTGAAAGCTGAATGCAAAAAAGTTCTGCTGCATCTCACCTGGTTGTCAGGGGCGACCACGCGTACAGGCATCCTGTTGGTGTCTCTACGGATACGGAGGGTGTTCCCACTGCTGTCTGTCACCGCGGTTACGTCCTCCTCATTACTGAGAGGGAAGGAATGAAGGAAGGGAAGTGACACAGAGCAGACAAGATGTGGTGTTTTTTATGGGATTCAGAAATATTTTTCAAAAGCACATTTAATGTACATTCATGCATTAATCTTCACACAAACCAACCTGTAGCTGAAGTTGTACTTATAGTCTCCAGTGACCAGAGACATGGTGAACTGATGGGTCCCGTTCCCATCAAACACATAGAGCTCCTGACTGGCTGGAGAGGCCACTTCATAGGAGCTCGGCCCTGAAGCCAGGGAGCCTGAAGACACCGAGACAAGCACAACTTATCTTTATCTGTATTATTATTATTATCATACACTTTGAAGCTCTCCTCCCACTGGAGAACAGGAGCATTCAGCATGACGTCATTCAGCCTGTGTGACCATGCATGATGTGGTCTGTAGTGGATCTTAACCTCCTCAAACTTTCATCCTGTGTTTCCATCAAAGCCTGCAGAAAGACATCCCATCATCTCATCATCAGTGTGTCTGCAGACACGTACCAGTAGGAGGCTGGTTGCGTCGTATGGCTCGAATCCGGATGTTTCCCAGATCAGCAACGTACAGTGTCCCGTCCGGAGACACCACCAAAGAAGAAGGACAGTTAAGCCTCGCGTCTTTAGCATAGCCGTCTCCAGTCTGGTAGCAGTCACAGTTAGCATCGTTCTGCAGGACAGAGGGAGGAGGACAATGTGGGGAATTTTGAAATTAGATGAGTTTGTTGAGCTTGACTGGTTTATAGCGGTCAAGACTAAAAGTGCAGTGTGCAGACTAATGGTGAAACTTCTCCCTTTTCTGTTCCTTTAACAGATGAAATAAAGTGTCGCTGTACCTTACAGTCGCAGTCGGAGGGCTCTCCAGCTAGATGGGTAATTTCTCCATCAGTCGACACCTGGTGGGATAAACGTTTTAAACAGGTTTCATGCTGCTGCTAATCATTACTGACTTGGACGGACGCTCAGCTTTGTGCCTTTTCTGATAAACAGGAAGTGACTGTTTGCATGTCCTGCAGATTACCTGTCGAATGCGATGGATTTTTTTCTCGTCGGTCTCTGCGATATAGAGGACTCCGCTGTAGGACAAGGCGATGGCGGTCGCTCCCTCCAGCATGGTCTGGACCGCTCTCTTCCCCATGGTGTACTCGATGCCAGGAACCTGGCAGTGCATGGGCCGACCTGCCACGATCCGAACCTGAACAAACACCAGAGATTCACAACAATGAGCACGTTTAGCTTTAGAGAGTGTCATGAAGCTATTCCAAGAATTAAAGTGGTTTTCAGTGACGCTACTCCATCCATCTGTGAAATAAATCTTTAATGAGAAAAGTGAGCATGTGTGACAGAAAATAAATTTAAATCATGTTTGCACCTGTCTGTTCTCAGTGATCTGCAGCACGACGTTGTTGTCCAGGACGTACAGGGAGTTATCCATGGGGTTGATGGCCAAGTCTGTGGGCCACTCTAACCGAACCTGGACCAGCACCAGACAGAGATTTAATGACACGAATTCAATTAACCTGCCCTGTACTCTGCTTTATGATACTACTCTTTCACACAGAGTGCATTTCCTGAGGTGAAGCAATCTGTGCTCAAGGCATAATAACAATACTGATAATAATAATAATAATAATAATAATAATAATAATAAAAATAAAAATAATAGAAAAGGCTAATGTTCAAGGCCAGTTTCCATTCAACTTAAAAAAAATAAAACTAAATGCATTGTTTCTATTAAATATCTTTGATAAACCTTGGCTTATTTATGACATTGTATATCAGTAAATTTCCTCATAAATATTATACTTTATTTAAAAAAGCTGTGTGTGTGTGTGTGTGTGTGTGTGTGTGTGGGCTGTCAGTTCATTTGTTTCCTCCAGAAGTCAAGCAGATAACTGCTAGAAGTCAAACTGATCTAAAGTCTGCAGAGGAGGACACAGAGTTCACAAAAAACTACAACTCTGCAAGAAACGCCTGAAACTATGAAGCTGAGCTGACAAACTGGCCACAGCTGTCTCTCTCTCACACACACACACACACACACACACACACACACAAAGCCTCGTTTCATCTGTTTTCCTGAGGGTCTAATACTTGACACTTGCTATGTGTGTAGGTGGTGTCCATCTGGCGCTGGTGTAATATTTTTTAATATTGTAATATTCTACATTTTCACTCTGAGAATAAGTTGTAAAAACAAAAAGAAAGGAGCCCACCCTCTATATAACCAGATCCTTGTTAAGATGTGAGCGGCTCTATGATCTCTGTTTTGAACGTACCTGTCTGATGTGCATGCTGGTATCGCAGGTCAAAGGTCGTGCAGAGGTCAGGTCGTTGCTGCCAAGCACTGTGGAAATGATCCCGTTACGATCCACTTTCCTGATCATCGTTCCGTCCACAAAGTAGATCAAACCGTTTCTATCGACAGTGATCCCTGGAGGCGACACAAAGATCTAGTTATATACCATCAGTAAGAAGATGAGCAGCTCCTGTGTCTCTGTGGTCTGGTTTCTTCACCTTTAGGTCCCAGCAGTTGAGCCTCTGGAGCTTTTCTTCCATCTCCACATCGGGCTTCATCAAACGGAGGACACTGCTCACCTGTTCCAGCCACTACCTCTCCATTACCTGGACACACATCACACATTGATCAGCTGCTTGGCAGCAGTTCCACTTGTTCTACCGACATGATGTGTTTTGCTTACTGATGAGGTCACGGGCACCACTGAGCATCTTGGGTCGGTAGATTCTTCGGGAGTTGGTGTCGGACACGTACAGCTGACCTGTTACTGGGTCGGTGGCCAGGTAGTAGCGGTGAGCAGGGTTGTTGCTGTGGAGGACAGAACTGGTTTAGTCGAAACTTAAAAGTGAACTTTAAAGAAACAGAGCAGGTCCAGATGATCCTCTGTGGATCCAAACAAGCCGACAGTGACGTCACACTGTGGTTCTGGTGTCACTTTGATGGAAATGAAGGAGACTTTATAGAGCTGATGATAATGGAGAAGTGATGAATATAATGAGGGCTGATGAACTGACAAACACCGAGGAGTACCAGGTGTGATGACAGTAGTTATATATAGTACAATAATCACATATATAGTCATCACAATGAACTATAACTGGAAATAAAATAAATAAATAAAAATATACAACACCAATGTGTATATGTATGTATATATATATATATATATATATATATATATATATATATATATATATATATATATATATATGTATAATTACATACATGCATTGGCCTTGAGCTATAAGCCAGTGGTTGATAATCAGCAGATGATCACAGGCTGTTAATTAAGACAGCTAAAAATAAAAATAGACAGACTGTGTGAGACAGAGACACTCTGTGTTCTTTAATCTGGCCTCAACATGTCCTTTAATTTCCACTTAACCTTTATTTAAGCAGAAAAAGATCCATTAAGAATGAGACATTTTCAGGATTCAGGAGAGGCAACACTACAGGCAAAAGAGAGGATGGATGGATGGATGGATGGATGGAAGGATGGATGGAAGGATGGATGGGTGGGTGGGTGGATGGATGGGAGGATGGAGAGTGAAGGTGGAAAGGATGCAGAGGAAGACAAGAGGAGGACTGGAGGAGGAAAATGAAAATGAATCAAGATAAGAAAAGAAGCGAAGCGATAAAGAAATAATTACACGACATGAAACGCAGAATGAAGATGGTGTGAATAAGTAAACATGAAGGAAGAGCAGCAGTGACAGGAAACAGTGTTTGAAGTTTAATTGAGACTCCATTTGGTCCAGAGGTGAAGAAGCTCCAGGTATGAAGGAAACAGAGAAGGACTTCAGGAAACAGGACGGTTTGTTGTCTCTCTGTTCATGTTGTCAGTTTTGTCATTTCCTGTTTTATTTTGAAGTAATACTTTCCCTCTCACTCTTTTTTCTGTGTTGTTTGTTAGTTAGTTTTAGTTTCATTTTGTTTGTTAGTCCTGTTTTTTCCATGTTCCTCTTTAGTTTTGTGACTCTTTGTTGATAATTCTAGTTGGTGATCTATTGCTGCTGTCTCGTCCTTGCCTTGCCGAGGACAGTTCCACTTCTCAAATAAAAATCTTTTAATTTGACACTGTGTCTCTTAGTGGGTTGTCACCAGCCAGGCAGTCGTTACATCCAGAAGTGTTTTACTGTTGTTAAAGTGGGCTGATTTAGACACAATTATTGGTCTTTTTGTTGCCGTACAACAAAAAACACCTGGCAAAGATGGACCATGATGGACCGATCTGCAGCGAAGTGGAGAGCTTATGTCTTCATTTTGAAACAATGCACAAGAAAAGAAAAGTGGAGTGAGGAGGGCAGTGCTGATGGACGTTCCTCTGGTTATGAGAGTTCAGACAGCAAAGACTAAAGACATCCCACAGCTGGAGACAGTTAGAGACCACTGAAGAGGAAGACTCTACAGGTGATATTATCAAGCTTTACTAACGGCAACGGTCAGGGATCAGAGAAGATCTAGAGTATGAATGAGTGAAAATCAGTCATATTAAAACTCTTGTGTTGGGCTCAGTGCTCAGGTCAGCACCAGTTCAGATCTCTACAGAAGGTCTCATCCTCCGATATTCAGAGAGAAGCCTTCCGGTTCTTCAAACACCACGGACATGTCCACTCTGAGGACACTCTGAGGGTACTGACCAACATATTTTCATGTTAACAGCTAACAGCTAAAAACACATAAAGACTTCTGTTCCAAATTGCCGCTCCACCATCTTATGATTCATTATATTCATGTGAAAGAAGGAATATTTATTTGCTGCCCGAAGCTGTTTGACTTTATGAAAGCTTTCACAACCTTGCAGGATTTAGGAAAGGACAGTGAGGGACAGCAATGAGGCGGACCAGCGACTGTCTCCTCTTACAGGGTCTACTAGCTGGAGGCTGCAGAGGAGGTGACTTCATCTGAGCTGACAACATGAGACCCGGCTGGATTTAGTGTGAACACTTGTCAAGATGAAGACGAGAGAGGTGAAGATGACGAGAGGAGAGGCAAGCGAGTCCTTTCCTTCTCTCTGACATCACTGATTAGTGAGTGAGTGGATTGTTAAATACTTCCTCATTTCTTCAGCGTGATCAGGACTTTACTAACACATGTGAGGGCTGTCCGTCTGTCTGGTTGCATCTGCTTCCTCTTCCCTACATGATGGGATCTGAAAACATTACCGGACTTGAGGAGTGAAATTAGATATGCTAAATTAGCCCGCTAACAGCTTGATCCAGCTCGCTGTCTCCTTGATGCACTGTGACCGTGGGCTAAGGACGTCACGGTAATCAGGTCTGAAAGCTGTCAGGAATGAGCAGCAGTGATTGCTTTTATTTTGAAAGGAGGACAGAAGGACTGGAGATGCTGGTGAAAGGACAGTGGAGTGAAAAGAGGGTTAAAGGCTGAAAAGGATTAGTCAGTCTTACCTATGTCTGAAATCTTTGTTTCTTTAGTACAGTGCAAGCAAAGGGAAGAGAGGAGAAGAAACAGGAGTTAAGGTTAGACAGACAAAGATGTACTGAGGAGAAGAGCAACAGTTAGATGATGCAGTCAGATTTTAATCAGGACACAGATTTCAGTTGTGAGAGCCAGAAACATGTTTCTAAATTCAGAGCACTAAGACGGCGATCTTTTATCTTTTAGCACTTTAGCTAAAGAGGAAACACTCTGATGTTAATCAGTGGCAAAGTGTCCAATCTGGCCGTGCATCCATCCCACTCTTCCGTTATGTTTTCAAGTGCTGCTCAAAGTCATCCAAGCCCGACGACGTGGAGTTGAACAGTCGAGTGCCGGAAAGGAAGAAGCCCAGAAAAGCTGAGGCTGAATTCAGATGCTGGGCTTTAATTAAAAGCCAAGGACTCTCAAGTCAATAGCTTCATTTTTCACAAATATTTCACCATAGGTCATATTTTGCTTCACTTAAATCCACCAACATTCATGCATCTGCAGCGACCCCGCGAGACCTGGCTGGAATGGTTTTGGCAGAGCTTTCAGGCCTTCATCTCTGTGACGCTGGGGGACGTATTAGCACAGGATTAGCTTCAGCTCTGGCAGCAGGCAGCCTCCCTCCTCCCCCTTACCTCAGCTCCATGACACTGGTAACATTCCCAGAGGGGAAGATCCTCCTGATGTAGTTGAAGTCTCCGACGAAGATGCTGCCATCTGCTCCGCAGGCCAGAGCCAGAGGCGCCAGCAGCTTGTTGCCCTCCGCCTGTCCGTTGCAGCTGGGGCAGGAGATGCTGCGACGACGCCCATTTCCTGTTAGAGGACGGCCAATCAATTTCAACATTTGGTTTGTGCTCTTTCCACAAAACAAAGTGACCAGTTGGGAGCTGATTTCACTCCAGGCTGTATTTAAACACAGAGATCTACACACAGTTGGCACCAAACTGGATCCTTTCAAAGCAAATGAGCATCACTGCCAAAAGCAGTCCAGCTCCCAGAGATCAGCAGCGATTCGCTCACATGGTTACAGTGAAATTATTATCGTCCTCAGAGAGCCGGTGCTTTTATAAAGAGGTGTCTGCTCAAACTCATTTATTTTGGGACGCAGTGACAGGATGCGATGACAGTTTGTGTCATGAAAAATAAATGAATAAAAGCTCCCGCTGTCACTTTTGAAAATACATGAGGGAAAATAAAGGAATGAAAAATTAGAGTTGATAAACCAATGATTCCCTTCCTTTCGTCTCTCTTAACTGCCTTCAGGAGCTTTTGGGTGGAAGAGGCTCTCTGGCTTTGAGAGCATTCACACTTCACCACATGGATAATTACTATCAGTCACAAAGAAGTGAGAATCACACACGATAGTGGTGACACCCAAAGATTCATGGTTTCCAGGTCTGGTGACATTCTGTGATGACATGATCAACACTGATCACAAACCAGGTCAATAATATCTGAGTGTTTATTTACCCATGATGCTGCTGATGACAGGGGGCTGCTGGGATATGAAGATGTTCTCACCGTTGCCTTTGTACAGTATTCCTGTTGGAGAGGAGATGAAGATGAGACATAAAGACAGAGGTGAGGTTTCATGAACTTTCCTCTGAAGCATCTCCACAGTTCAGCTTCAGGAACAAACATCTCACATTAGTATCTGATGGTTTTCACATTGACTGATTGATTTATTTACACATGGATTTATTGTTTACTGATCTTTACTAGTTATTAGTCCAGTACAGATCCATTTGTTTGCTTTGTTTTCTCCTTATTCTGACTTATTTTTATTCACTGCTTCCTAGTTTTTTATAAAATGTTGCTGCTGAATGAATAAAGGATTAAAGGGTGTTATAAAGGAGTGCTGCTCTTTTCTCTCCACACATGAACTAAAGCTAAAGTTGAAAACATCACTGCCTCATGGTGGAGAGAAACCAGCAGAACGTGGAATCATTTGTGTGTATAGATCCTGTATGTTGTGCTCACATACAGGATCTATAGATATATATCTGAAGCACATGAAGACACTTTCTCTCTCTTTCACCACAGGGGTCCCAGAGGATCAGAGAGCATGGAAGATTAAAGGCATGAAGCTGCTGCAGGGAGAGTTTGTTTCACTTTGAGAACAGAGAACAAATCAAATCATGCAGATTAGCTGAAGTTAATGACGTCATGTGTTTAAAAGAAGTACACCTTCTCATTTCTCACTATTTATCCTCTGTGGTCCGTTTACTAAACCTGAACAATGTAAAGTGATCGAAGCTGGCTAACAGAAGCTGCTGTTTTCTAAGAAACATCTGTGAAGCTAGAGAGTATAAGTACTACTACTACTACTACTACTGCTACTGCTGCAATAATGGATGATAAAACGGTGTGAGGTGAGAGGAGGAAGACGGTCGGTCTGTTTGGAGATTAATGTGAGAAGATGAACAGAGGAAAAGAGAAGGATGCACTCGTTCTTCAAAGTGAGACAAACATCAAAGAGGATCCTCCTGTGGTGACCTGAATTACTGAAACTGCTGTAAACTTCCAGCCCACATTATGCTGCATCCATCCATCCATCCATCTATCATCCATCCACCATCCATCCATCACACATCATCCATCCATCATCCATCTATCATCCATCCATCATCCATCTATCATCCATCCATCCATCATCCATCAACCATCCATCTATTATCCATCATCCATCCATCACACATCCATCCATCCATCCATCCATCACACATCCATCCATCATCCATCCATTATCCATCCATCACACATCCACCATCCATCCATCACACATCCATCATCCATCCATCCATCCATTATCCATCCATCACACATCCATCATCCATCCATTATCCATCCACCATCCATCCATCACACATCCATTATCCATCCATCCATCCACCATCCATCATTATCCATCCATCATCCATCCACCATCCATCATCACACATCCATTATCCATCCATCCACCATCCATCCATCATCCATCCACCATCATCCATCATCCATCCATCCATCATCCATCCATCCATCATCCATCCATCATCCATCCATCCAACATCCATCCATCCATCATCCATCCATCCATCATCCATCCACAATCCATCCATCACACATCCATCATCCATCCATCCATCATCCATCCACCATCCATCCATCACACATCCATCCATCCATCATCCATCCATCACACATCCATCATCCATCCATCCATCATCCATCCATCCATCATCCATCCATCTATCATCCATCCATCCATCATCCATCCACCATCCATCATCACACATCATCATCCATCGACTATCCATCCATCCACCATCCATCCATCATCTATCATCCATCCATCATCCATCCATCCACCATCCATCCATCCATCATCCATCCATCCATCCATTCATCCATCCATCCATCATCCATCCATCACACATCCATCATCCATCCATCTATCATCCATCCATCCATCATCCATCCATCCATCATCCATCCACCATCCATCCATCACACATCCATCATCCATCGACTATCCATCCATCCACCATCCATCCATCATCTATCCATCCATCATCCATCCATCCATCCATCCATCCATCCATCCATCCATCCATCCATCCATCATCCATCCATCCATCATTCATCATCCATCCATCCATCCATCCATCATTCATCATCCATCCATCCATCCATCCATCATTCATCATCCATCCACCATCCATCCATCCATCCATCATTCATCATCCATCCACCATCCATCCATCATCCATCCATGTGTTGCTATTGGCCCTTAAACCCTAACATCAGTCAGCCTCTCTCTATCCTCTCCTTCTCTTCCTCCCTCTGTCCTCCTCTCCCTCGTTCATCTCTCCCTCCATTAGTAGATGCTGATTGATCAACAGAGGCTGACCCAGCAGGGGTCCACTTATAGGCAGAGAGAGAGAGGTTTTCTAGATGAATCTGTCCATGATCTCAACACTTTCTGCACTACTCTGACTTTTGAGGAGCGTTTCAGTTGATATTTACGACTCGGAGCTCGTAAATTACAACTTACGAGGACAACTCGAACGCAAATACCACCAACAAGGTCAGACTGACTCCGCTCATATCACTTTTTTAACATTTCACCAGAACACACAGGAATCACAATGTGTCTGTTGTTGTTGTGGAAAAACAAGCCTGAACAAAAGTTCACACCTGGAGGCAGGTAACCTTAAAGGCTCACTTAACTCTTTGAGTGCCATTGACATACGTTAAATACGTCAAAGTGTTATTGGGCAGCAGGCACAAGAGGGCGCTCTCACACAGCCTGTGAGTAATACTGGGGCTTCTGGGAGATGTAGTCAGAGCATAAAGAGACGGTATACACCACAGAGATCAAAACAGGAAGTGGAGACGATCGAGATTAGAGAGCAAAACAAACAGAATGTGGAGAAAAAATGGTGATTTTGGTGAAAGTGTCCTCTACTCTACCTCTGATAAAACAAGAATGGAACAAGATAAAAACAAACATTTTTTTCATGATGAAATAGAGAGTCTCTTCTTTCATTTGAGCTATTCACTGTTTTCAGAGTCATAGTACAAAATATTCTGTGGGTCTAGAAATATGACTGAAAATGGACAGAAACACTGGAACAAGACACTTTGTGTTTTAAAAAAGGGCTGGCATTCAATGAGTTAATAGTAGGAGGGGCGTCGATTGTTTTTTGCTCCAATAGGAGCATAAATCTGGCCTGAGAGGAGAGAAATAAGGAACACAAGCACTGGAATGATGACATGAAGGATTAGAGATTCGCCTGACTGCTGTGTGTCGGCCTTTTAGGGTCTGAGCGCAACAAAGCTGACCTTTGACCTGGTGTTTCAGGGCTCTAACACATTAATATTATTATAACACAGTACAGTGTTTATTCATGCACACACATCATATATAATGCATGACACAGTTGAAGACTGCTGGTTATCTGTGTGAAGAAGGACCTTCATCCAATCAGTGGAATTCATGTTTAAAAAGATTGAAGGTTTCTTTCAGGGACGAACGAACAACCGTAGATTGTTCATCCTTTTTATTCCATTCAGTAGCAGTGAATAGATAGTAGCCTTCATATCTGCTGATGACAGGAATCAATCTTGTTTGTATTCTTCTTTTGTTTCACTTCATCAGATCCAGCCTTGACCAGGACCAGGACCAGGACCAAGACCAAGACCAGGACCAGGACTACAGAGCAAATCTATCCACCAGCTTGGCTCTCCACACTGCACTAATCAGAAGAGGATATACTGAATGTGAAGATGCTTCCTGCAGACTAAAGCTCTGAATTTAACCTGGGTCAAACCAAGGACTCCCTATCCCAGGATAGTGCACAAAAACTCTCAACAAGGACAAAAAAAAAAGTGGGTTTCCAGCCTCCAGTTAAACATCAAAGGAGCTCAGAAGGAGGAAAACCAAGCAGTGCTCTGTAGAAACATCTGACCTGCTGTCCTACAGGACAAGATGTTCTCCAGATGTTCAACAGCAGGAGGCGCTCTCCAGAGAGACTGCTGTATGTCCTGTGTGCCTCACCAGCTTAAAACAGCTGGATAGATTTTATTATTGATCTGCTTCTTCTTTGTATTGATACTTCACTAAAAACTCTTGTATCACTGTGGCAGGTGTTTGTGCGGAAAATATTAAATGCATCGTTTTTAAAATCAAATTTCACGTGTGTCATGATAATAAATAATTTGATTCTAAAACTTGTTTTGTCTCATCGGTTCATGGCCGTCACTTCTGCTGAGGAATAAAAAGACAGATGTCTTTAAAACTGGAGTGGATTAAAAAAAAAGCAGAAAAATGTCACTTTGATTTGAAAAACATGAAAAAAAAACACATTCCTGATGGCTGAGTTGCTGAGTGACTGAATAAAAGACACATTAGGAAATAACAGAAATAACACATCCAGTGTCTTTCCTCCATTCATAGCTTTAAGGAAAATAAAGTCAGTTCATTGGCTTATGTTGTTAGAATCATCTGTCCTTCTGATTAAATGAAGGGATATGAACAAAGTGAAAATCAAAATGGGTTTAGTTCATAATAAAATGTGAAAAATAAAACTCAGTTGGTATTTTTACTGTTTTATGAATAACTAATAATCTTCTGAACATCATCAGTATATTCTGAATATTCTCTCTCTCCATCTCATCTTAACCTGTCAGCCTCGGAGGATGCCTGTCTTTTGGTTCCCATGGAAACGATCAAGAGACCACCTCTCACAGGTGGTCTTGGACCGGTTAATTTGGTCCACATCAGAGTTTTATTACTGCGATTCGGTGAAGATATATGCATCAATAAGAAGAGAATAAAGATGCCTCGCTGCCTTTTTTTCATCAAAAGAAATTGAGGAGCATCAGGCTTAAATTATGAGACCTTCAGCAGCAGAAACAATGAAATCAGTGGCGGACGTCAACAGTCACAGTGCAGGATGACATTTCCAAACACAGATCATTAGTGGAGCTACGAGAGCGACTGCAAAGAAAAGCAGAGTGTTTGATGCTCAAAGACAACATGTCCATATGGTGGACACACACACACACAGACACACACACGCACACGCACGCACGCACGCACGCACACACACACACACACACACACACACACACACAGTGAATCAGGTGACAAGGTGCTGAAAGCCCAGGAGGACTGCAGGGAGAGGAGTGAACAGCAATGTGATGGATGAGGTGACAGATAGAGGACAGGAAGAGGAGGAGGAGGTTTATCAAGTCAAAGAGCCTTTAAATGCATTTTCTAAATATACATACAAATATATAAATATACAGCTAACAGGAAAGGGAAGGTGCATGGAAATAAAGGTACAGGATCTAGAATACAGGTGAATGTAGGACATGTGTCATCAAAGGAGCCAAACATCCCAGAATGAGGAAGAGAGGTCAGGACTGATGCTGCTGTCTGATATGATGAAGGTGAGAAGATCAGTGTGAAAGTTCTGGATGAGCAACTGTAGATGTTAGCGTCTACAGAACGGATCGTCTGTAGATGTTAGCGTCTACAGAACGGATCGTCTGCAGATGTTAGCGTCTACAGAACGGATCGGCTGCAGATGTTAGCGTCTACAGAACGGATCGGCTGCAGATGTTAGCGTCTACAGAACGGATCGGCTGCAGATGTTAGCGTCTACAGAACGGATCGTCTGTAGATGTTAGCGTCTACAGAACGGATCGTCTGCAGATGTTAGCGTCTACAGAACGGATCGTCTGTAGATGTTAGCGTCTACAGAACGGATCGTCTGCAGATGTTAGCGTCTACAGAACGGATCGGCTGCAGATGTTAGCGTCTACAGAACGGATCGTCTGTAGATGTTAGCGTCTACAGAACGGATCGTCTGTAGATGTTAGCGTCTACAGAACGGATCGGCTGCAGATGTTAGCGTCTACAGAACGGATCGGCTGCAGATGTTAGCGTCTACAGAACGGATCGTATGCAGATGTTAGCGTCTACAGAACGGATCGGCTGCAGATGTTAGCGTCTACAGAACGGATCGGCTGCAGATGTTAGCGTCTACAGAACGGATCGTCTGCAGATGTTAGCGTCTACAGAACGGATCGGCTGCAGATGTTAGCGTCTACAGAACGGATCGTCTGCAGATGTTAGCGTCTACAGAACGGATCGGCTGCAGATGTTAGCGTCTACAGAACGGATCGGCTGCAGATGTTAGCGTCTACAGAACGGATCGTATGCAGATGTTAGCGTCTACAGAACGGATCGTCTGCAGATGTTAGCGTCGACAGAACGGATCTTATGCAGATGTTAGCGTCTACAGAACGGATCGTCTGCAGATGTTAGCGTCTACAGAACGGATCGTCTGCAGATGTTAGCGTCTACAGAACGGATCGTCTGCAGATGTTAGCGTCTACAGAACGGATCGTCTGCAGATGTTAGCGTCTACAGAACGGATCGTATGCAGATGTTAGCGTCTACAGAACGGATCGTCTGTATATGTTAGCGTCTACAGAACGGATCGTCTGCAGATGTTAGCGTCTACAGAACGGATCGTCTGCGGATGTTAGCGTCTACAGAACGGATCGTATGCAGATGTTAGCGTCTACAGAACGGATCGTCTGTATGTTAGCGTCTACAGAACGGATCGTCTGCAGATGTTAGCGTCTACAGAACGGATCGTATGCAGATGTTAGTGTCTACAGAACGGATCGTATGCAGATGTTAGCGTCTACAGAACGGATCGTCTGCAGATGTTAGCGTCTACAGAACGGATCGTCTGTATATGTTAGCGTCTACAGAACGGATCGTCTGCAGATGTTAGCGTCTACAGAACGGATCGTATGCAGATGTTAGCGTCTACAGAACGGATCGTCTGTATATGTTAGCGTCTACAGAACGGATCGTCTGTATGTTAGCGTCTACAGAACGGATCGTCTGCAGATGTTAGCGTCTACAGAACGGATCGTCTGCAGATGTTAGCGTCTACAGAACGGATCGTCTGTATGTTAGCGTCTACAGAACGGATCGTCTGCAGATGTTAGCGTCTACAGAACGGATCGTCTGCGGATGTTAGCGTCTACAGAACGGATCGTATGCAGATGTTAGCGTCTACAGAACGGATCGTCTGTATGTTAGCGTCTACAGAACGGATCGTCTGCAGATGTTAGCGTCTACAGAACGGATCGTCTGCGGATGTTAGCGTCTACAGAACGGAT
The DNA here is from genome assembly GCA_029721515.1 of Synanceia verrucosa. NCBI lineage: Eukaryota > Metazoa > Chordata > Actinopteri > Perciformes > Synanceiidae > Synanceia > Synanceia verrucosa. Next base: position 27,696,506 of record CM056555.1, on the reverse strand, counting down.
CGTATGCAGATGTTAGCGTCTACAGAACGGATCGTCTGTATGTTAGCGTCTACAGAACGGATCGTCTGCAGATGTTAGCGTCTACAGAACGGATCGTATGCAGATGTTAGTGTCTACAGAACGGATCGTCTGTATATGTTAGCGTCTACAGAACGGATCGTCTGTATGTTAGCGTCTACAGAACGGATCTAATCCGATCATTTCCAAATCTAAGACACCATCGAGAATCAAAAACACTAAATTATTTTCTTCCGCTCTGCTGACTGCTTGACAACAATCGTTTTGACACTGCAGAGATTTACAAGCTTTTAAACTGTCTTTTCCTCCAACATGTGATTAACAATGTGAGGAAGGAAGGAAGCAGGGAAGGAAGGAAGGAGAGAGAAGGGTTTTTTTCGGAGCTGAGGAAGTGAAACTGATCAGACATAAACTACAGACAGTGTTTGAGGTGAAGAAACGTTCAGGATTGTGAGCCATCATCTTCTGAGTAGGTAAAGACAGAGCTGTGGGGTGATTTTCATCTTATGGTCTTTAGATCTTCTCTTACCGTTCTGGACGTCCAGGATGTGATGTTTGTCCAGCGTCCATCCTCCCATGTTGGATGCGTCCATCTCGTAGCCTTGCAGAATGGCCGTTCTCTTCTCCCACAGAATGAGATCCAGACAGGACTCATATTCAAAACCCACCGACACTGTTGGACACACAGGAACAGGCCGTTATCCTGCTCTGCCCTTTCAAAATAAAACTAACTAAAAAGAGCAAAGACTTCCTCAGCTGAAAAGAATTTTCTAAAATGGAGCAAGTGAGGAATTATTATTATTATTAGTCATTCCTGTTGACACATTAGAGTCAAAGGTTTCCACAGAGGGGATTCTGGGTAAATCTTACTGTCAGAATCACTTTCCATGATCATCTACTGCTGATTTTTGGCAAATTAAATGGAAATCTACAGACAAAGCAAAGCAAAATATGATAAATCACTGAACACAGACATGTTACTGAGGCCAAACTGAGCTGAAAAAGCAGCAGCAGCAGATTATAAAATGAGACTGCTGCTTACCAAATATTACCTGAGTAATAAAGGGGCAATATGAAATATGAAATTTAATGCAGATAATGAGCAGAAAGAGAAATTCCTGATCTGAAAAAGTTTATTTCAAACAGCATTTTACCTCCAGCTTTCTGAATATTCTTGTTTCTTTCCAGAAGTTATGAGCACCAAGTTCAGAAGTGCTAGAAAACACAGCGATAAATCCTCTTTATGTTGGAGCCATTAAGGCGAGCTAGCTTGAGTCATAACTCAGCGAGGAGTGCGTCTGCTGGACTTGTCCCTCATAAAGGTGTCACAGGGGTTAGCATAGCCATTATGTCCAAACCATTTCCCTGTCAAAGCCTCTCTGAGGAAACTTGTGAACTTTGCTGTGTGCAGCTTGATGAACGTTCAGGAGGAAAACAGTCAGGGCTTATCCATGTCGTGTTTGTGTTGAACTGGAGCAATTTAATTATCATATACTGTAATGAATCCCACTGCAAACAGTCAAAGTCATGTCGTCTACAAAGAGTCACCTGTTCATAGAAACAAGAGCAGGAAGAAGAAACAGTAAATGTGAGGTTCACTGACGATATCTGTCTGACAATATTCATTATTTTGACACTTCCTGGAGGCTAAAGACTTTCTCGTCAACATTTTATTGCATCTTCACACACATGCGATGCTCCAGATGAATGCAGATTATTCTGCTGCTCAGTGATCGGCTGCAGCTTCTTCTGAAGGCTGCTCACACTCAGAGCTGCTGTGAGGCTGCACATCAAACATCACAGCCTTTATTTTGGCAGAGCCGTCACTTTTAGGACTGATTTTAAAGATTTACTGCCGACACAGAAGGTCAGACCCTCACATGAGCAGAGAGCTCAGCCAGCGTCGAACATCCTTTCCTTTCACACAGTCTCTGAGAAGTCAAACATTAGACGCTATTCACTTTGTAGTTAGCAGCAGACTCACCGACTGCCTCAGACAGTCCATAGACCCGTTGACCATAGGCGTCCGTCTTGTCCCAGATGAAGGTGTAGGACAGATTCGGTTGGGCTGGGAACCATTTCTGGAAAAGACGTCCCACTACTGCCACCATCAGGTGAACCTGGAGGACCAGCATCAGGTAGTTCAGGTGAGCTTCAGTGGACATGAACCATTCTCCATGTTTTTGTGTCTCAGTGACAAAAAAGAGGACTTCCTGAAAGTGGTTCATTAAACTGAAGTCTTCACTGTCAGGGTAGTTCCTGTTGAAACTCAGATTCTTATTCTGATGGAGAAATAAAATGCTTTTCATTACCTTCAGCTTGATCCAGACTGTTTGTTACTGTGTCTCATCACATTTTTTTCAACTGAATTTTCAGCCTTTGAGATGGGAAATTATTTTTTCTGGACCAGTTTGGAAACACATTGTCTCTATTAGTCAGTCAGACACAACACATGTCTAATATCTCATATCCATGACCTTCATGTCAGAGCTTACCTTCATCAGGTTGAAGGGGATTGAGGACTGGGTCATGGTGACCTTGAGGACCGGTTTATATCCCGGAGCTCTGGAGCTCAGGTAGATCAGGTTCAGATCACTGCCTGGTATGGAGGTTTCTTCTTGTAAAACCTGCAGAGGGATTAAAACAATATTTCAGTGACTCAAAGCATCAACCCTAACCGACAGGTGTGAATATTTAAAGTCACTGTGAGCCAATATGATGAAACCAGCTTCATTTTAACTGAATAGAAGTACAGAACTAAATAATACTGAGCTTAACTTCAAGACAATAATAAAGAATTCATTCATTCACTCATATTTCAGTGTTAATGGATCAGTGAAGACATTCCCTGAGGTCAAAGGTCAAATTAAAACACACAATAAAAGAATAAAACAAGCAGAAAACAGAACCGATAAAAACAGAGTGGAGTCTATACTCCTGTAGTGACCACATATTTCATCACATAATCAGAATTTTTGCACCTTATTTTTATTCTTCACTGTATTATATTTATATGTTTATTTGTCATTCCACCAAAGACACCAAAATTAACTAGTTTCTGTTTTCTAATCATAGAGTCAGAGTCAGAAAACTTTATTTATCCCACGAAGGGCAATTCTCCAATTGTCATAGTCCACTGACTGGTTTGGAGAGAAAACAAACGTTCTAATTTAAAATATTAAAAACAAATATAAATTTAAATTCCCATATTGATCATTCTACATACTATACGTACTACTACTATCACTACTACTACTACTGGCTATGTACAAAAGGTGCAGAAGCTGCAGGATGATGAAGACCTCTGATGAAGTGACTCCAGGAAAAGAGGAGATTGTGAAGAAAACAGGAATGAAAAATAAAAACAGAGCTCCTCAGGGAATGATCCATTTGGACGGTTTCTGAGCTGCACTATTGCCTTTTCATTAGCCGCCCATTTAGTGTTCATTACTGATCCATTACATCCCCTTTAAGACTGGCCTTTCCTCCGCCTCCTCACTAATGGACTGAGCTGCACCAGGACACACACACACACACACACACACACACACGCACACACACACACACACGCACACACACACAGGGTTGTAAAAATACAAAAACACACATGTATGATGCAGTGTGTGTGTGTGTGTGTGTGTGTGTGTTTGCACATTTCCACCTAAAGATATTCAACATAAAATAATATCAAATATATGGAAAAAAATGGCCATTAATTTACAACTTATTATTTCAGCTCAAAATGAATTTAGCAGTGATAATTTATTTATTTTGCTCTGTGAACGGTGGTTCCTAATTAGCTGCTCATTATTTCTGTCCTGATTTTCTATTATCAGCAGCAAAATAAATTAAAATGAGCCGTTTTTATTCCATCAGTCTGTGTGGAAATAAAAAATAAAAAGGTATTTTGGGATAATTTGGAAAAGTGAAAATGGCAAAGATAAGAAGGATAAAATTAAAAATATTAAATTAAATAAAATAAATAAATTAAAATATTCAGATAAACTGTGTACATACTGAATAAATGATGGAAAAAACACATTCTAATTTAAAATAATACTTAAATTTTTTTATCTATCAGCAGAATATTTTTTATTATTTTATATGAACATTTATTTGTATTGGACTCAGTGATTTTTATGTGATTTTTGAATCTGCATCTTTCAGGATCTGAAATAACAGCTGATGGGTTTGATATCTCCTGGACTGTGTGCTGATACTGTCTGATGTCACGATGTTTCAGGACCATTCTGATAGGTTCACTGATCTTATTCATCACCTGTGTTTCAGGTATGATGGGGCCGTCCTCAGTGGAGCTTCTGTAAAACGTGGACAGAGGAGACGCCACGATGACCGGACTGGGTCTGATGAAACCACTCAGGTCACAGCTGGGAATGTCGTTCTCTTCCTGAAACAGGCCGACACAATGCCTAGCGCTTAGTTTTTAAAGTCCGTGAGACGTCCATTCATTAGCCCATTCATTAGTCCATTAATAGTTCCTTCATTAGTCCATTAATAGTCCCTTCATTAGTCCATTCATTAATCCATTCATTAGTCCATTAATAGTCCCTTCATTAGTCCATTCAATAATCCATTCATAGTCCCTTCATTAGTCCATTAATTAGTCCATTAATAGTCCTTCATTAGCCCATTCATTAGTCCATTCAATAATCCATTCATAGTCCCTTCATTAGTCCATTCAATAATCCATTCATAGTCCCTTCATTAGTCCATTCAATAATCCATTCATAGTCCCTTCATTAGTCCATTAATTAGTCCATTAATAGTCCCTTCATTAGCCCATTCATTAGTCCATTCAATAATCCATTCATAGTCCCTTCATTAGTCCATTAATTAGTCCATTAATAGTCCCTTCATTAGTCCATTAATTAGTCCATTAATAGTCCCTTCATTAGTCCATTAATTAGTCTATTAATAGTCCCTTCATTAGCCCATTCATTAGTCCATTCATTAATCCATTCATAGTCCCTTCATTAGTCCATTAATAGTCCCTTCATTAGTCCATTCATTAGTTCATTCAATAATCCATTCATAGTCCCTTCATTAGTCCATTAATTAGTCCATTGATAGTCCCTTCATTAGTCCATTAATTAGTCCATTAATAGTCCCTTCATTAGCCCATTCATTAGTCCATTAATAGTTCCTTCATTAGTCCATTAATTAGTCCATTAATAGTCCCTTCATTAGCCCATTCATTAGTCCATTCATTAGTCCATTCATTAGTCCATTGATAGTCCCTTCATTAGTCCATTAATTAGTCCATTAATAGTCCCTTCATTAGCCCATTCATTAGTCCATTCAATAATCCATTCATTGGTCCATTAATAGTCCCTTCATTAGCCCATTAATAGCCTCTTCATTAGTCCATTAATAGTCCCTTCATTAGTCCATTCATTAATCCATTAATAGTCCCTTCATTAGCCCATTCATTAGTCCATTCAATAATCCATTCATAGTCCCTTCATTAGTCCATTCAATAATCCATTCATAGTCCCTTCATTAGTCCATTCAATAATCCATTCATAGTCCCTTCATTAGTCCATTAATTAGTCCATTAATAGTCCCTTCATTAGCCCATTCATTAGTCCATTCAATAATCCATTCATAGTCCCTTCATTAGTCCATTAATTAGTCCATTAATAGTCCCTTCATTAGTCCATTAATTAGTCCATTAATAGTCCCTTCATTAGTCCATTAATTAGTCTATTAATAGTCCCTTCATTAGCCCATTCATTAGTCCATTAATAGTCCCTTCATTAGTCCATTCATTAGTCCATTCAATAATCCATTCATTAGTCCATTAATAGTCCCTTCATTAGTCCATTCATTAGTCCATTCAATAATACATTCATTAGTTCATTGATAGTCCCTTCATTAGTCCATTCACTAATCCATTCATTAATCCATTAATAGTCCCTTAATTAATCCATTAATAGTCCCTTCATTAATCCGTTAATAGTCCCTTCATTAGCCCATTCATTAGTCCATTAATAGTCCCTTCATTAGTCCATTCATTAGTCCATTAATAGTCCCTTCATTAGTCCATTAATAGTCCCTTCATTAGTCCATTCATTAATCCATTCATTAATCCATTAATAGTCCCTTCATTAGTCCCTTCATTAGTCCATTCATTAATCCATTACTAGTCCCTTCATTAGCCCATTCATTACTACATTAATAGTCCCTTCATTAGTCCATTCATTAATCCATTCATTAATCCATTAATAGTCCCTTTCATTAGTCCCTTCATTAGTCCATTCAATAGTCCCTTTCATTAGTCCATTCATTAGTCCCTCCATTAATCCATTCAATAATCCATTCATTAATCCATTAATAGTCCCTTCATTAATCCATTCAATAATCCATTAATTAATCCATTAATAGTCCCTTCATTAGTCCATTCAATAGTTTATTTTTAGTCTATTCAATAGTCCATTCATTAGTCCATTAATAGTCCCTTAATTAGTCCATTCATTAGTCCATTCAATAGTCCATTCATAAGTCCATTAATAGTCCCTTAATTAGTCCATTCATCAGTCCATTAATAGTCCCTTAATTAGTCCATTCATTAGTCCGTCAATTAGTCCATTAATAGTCCATTCATTAATCCATTCAATAATCCATTCAATAATCCATTCATTAATCCATTAATAGTCCCTTCATTAATCCATTCAATAGTCCATTCAATAGTCCATTAATAGTCCCTTCATTAGTCCATTAATAGTCCCTTCATTAGTCCATTCATTAATCCATTCATTAATCCATTAATAGTCCCTTCATTAGTCCCTTCATTAGTCCATTCATTAATCCATTACTAGTCCCTTCATTAGCCCATTCATTACTACATTAATAGTCCCTTCATTAGTCCATTCATTAATCCATTAATAGTCCCTTTCATTAGTCCCTTCATTAGTCCATTCAATAGTCCCTTTCATTAGTCCATTCATTAGTCCCTCCATTAATCCATTCAATAATCCATTCATTAATCCATTAATAGTCCCTTCATTAATCCATTCAATAATCCATTAATTAATCCATTAATAGTCCCTTCATTAGTCCATTCAATAGTTTATTTTTAGTCTATTCATTAGTCCATTCATTAGTCCATTAATAGTCCCTTAATTAGTCCATTCATTAGTCCATTCAATAGTCCATTCATTAGTCCATTAATAGTCCCTTAATTAGTCCATTCATCAGTCCATTAATAGTCCCTTAATTAGTCCATTCATTAGTCCGTCAATTAGTCCATTAATAGTCCCTTCATTACTCCATTCATTAATCCATTCATAGTCCATTCATTAGTCCCTTCATTAGTCCATTCATTAGTCCATTCAATAGTCCCTTCATTAGTCCATTCATTAGTCCCTTCATTAGTCCATTCATTAATCCATTCATAGTCCATTAATTAATCCATTCATCAGTCAATTAATAGTCCATTAATAGTCCCTTCATTAGTCCATTCATTAATCCATTCATAGTCCATTAATTAATCCATTCATTAGTCAATTAATAGTTCATTCATTAGTCCCTTCATTAGTCCATTCATTAATCCATTCATAGTCCATTAATTAATCCATTCATCAGTCAATTAATAGTCCATTAATAGTCCCTTCATTAGTCCATTCATTAATCCATTCATAGTCCATTAATTAATCCATTCATTAGTCAATTAATAGTTCATTCAATAGTCCCTTCATTACTCCATTCATTAATCCATTCATAGTCCATTCATTAGTCCCTTCATTAGTCCATTCATTAGTCCCTTCATTAGTCCATTAATAGTCCCTTCATTACTCCATTCATTAATCCATTCATTAGTCAATTAATAGTCCATTAATAGTCCCTTCATAAGTCCATTCATTAATCCATTCATAGTACATTCATTAGTGACACAGTGAGTCTGTGAGTGTCAGGCAGATCTTATGCTGATCAAATATTATGTCAATGAATTCTTTGTGATCCGTCAGTGTGAAACAACAAACAGTGAACAGCTGAGGACAGACAGAGGATCACCTTCTTCATGACCAGGGTGTCCATCACATAGAAGACGTTCCAGGGCAGCCAGACGGTCCTGAACTGGGTGAGGAAAGGAGCTCGTTCAAAACTCAGCGTGAGGGAAGCTCCTCCATTGGCCAGGAGGTCGAACCTGCAGGGATCCATCCAACAGAAATGTATATATGTATACAATATACATATACTGGAGGTGACAACCTTCTTTATGTTTTACGTCCTTATTATCATTAACTTTCTTTATGTTTAAGTCCTTATTATCATTAACTTTCTTTATGTTTTAGGTCCTTATTATCATTAACCTTCTTTATGTTTTAGGTCCTTATTATCATTAACTTTCTTTATGTTTTACATCCTTATTATCATTAACTTTCTTTATGTTTTAGGTCCTTATTATCATTATCTTTCTTTATGTTTTAGGTCCTTATTATCATTAACGTTCTTTATGTTTTACATCCTTATTATCATTAACTTTCTTTATGTTTAAGTCCTTATTATCATTAACTTTCTTTATGTTTTAGGTCCTTATTATCATTAACCTTCTTTATGTTTTAGGTCCTTATTATCATTAACTTTCTTTATGTTTTACATCCTTATTATCATTATCTTTCTTTATGTTTTAGGTCCTTATTATCATTAACTTTCTTTATGTTTTACATCCTTATTATCATTAACTTTCTTTATGTTTTACATCCTTATAATCATTAACTTTCTTTATGTTTTACATCCTTATTATCATTAACCTTCTTTATGTTTTAGGTCCTTATTATCATTAACCTTCTTTATGTTTTAGGTCCTTATTATCATTAACCTTCTTTATGTTTTACATCCTTATTATCATTAACTTTCTTTATGTTTTAGGTCCTTATTATCATTAACCTTCTTTATGTTTACATCCTTATTATCATTAACTTTCTTTATGTTTTAGGTCCTTATTGTTGTTAATCTTGATTACATTTTGGCTTTTATCCTGAAAGTTTTTTTTTATCTTTGTGGTCCTTACATTTAATCGTTAACTTTGTGTATATTTGTGGTTCACTGTTTCTTCATGTTTCTTCATGTACTTGAATCTTTATTGACATATTTCATAGTTTTCCTTTGGGCTGAATGAAGGTTCATCTGGTCTGATCCAGAAGTTTCTGTGTTCTGCAGTGACTGAAGCTCTCTACAGTGGATGTGATTAAATGGATTAAATGGATCATTTTTTATATGTAACTGAACATGTAGAATGGAGACAAAAACACTGCATCTAGACTACAGTTATTTAATCAGCTTGATTCATTTATTTGCTTGCAGTCAGAACACTGAGAGATATAGTACATTTCGTCTACAAATATTTATATTATATTATATTATGTATTTAGTATTGTCATTATTACTTATTCTATTATGACTTGTTCACGCTGATATGACGGGTGAATTTCCTCCAATGAGAAATGAATAAACTATTCTATTTTATTCTAAGTATCTCTCAGTCCTTCATCAACAGTTAGCTCTGTTTCTCAAATAAATTTCTGAAGTGATTTTAACTGAGCAGACATAATGTCTCTTTTAATAAACTGAAAGGAAAGATGATGCAAGGTGTTTATAAACCAGAGGTTACAAATAAATATACACACATGCCGTCCTTGCGTGTTACGGTGTATCCATGTTCAGTGTAGTGAACGAACGTCACGTTGACTCCAATCAGAGGCGTCCCATCAGCCGTCAACACCTGACCTCGAATGATCGACACCAAGCTGGACGGAGAGAGAGAGAGAGAGAGGACATCTTTATTAACGCTGCACTGTGAAGCATTTACAGCTCATATTATTTGAGCCTCATGGACAGAAAACAACCCTGATGTCTCTTCAGGTGGACAGAAGCAGAGCTGAAGTATCTGTAATACAGTATAATACAGTATGATAATGTATTATACTGTATAATAATACTGTATGATACTGTACGATACAGTATCGTACAGTCGTTTTCTTATTTTGGTCACTAAGTTATTAACCATATATCCATGAAAGTTATTTCTGTCTAACTCTTGTTTTTTTTGTCTGTAAAAAATGTTCATGTTGCTCATTTAATGGAAATCTGAACAATCTGCTGCAGCTCATTAACTTTAACTCCAACATATTCATTTTAGTGTTAGGAGGGTAATATAAAGCTAGTGTTGAGTATGGATTTATATCTGACCGGTTCATAAAGTCACATAATTCAGTGTACCCAGGAGCAAGACAACAGTATTTAGGTCATCACTGAAGTGTGAAAGTTAAAAAATAAAAATAGAGGATAATGAAATGAAGGCGGCAGAATTTACAGCCTGTGGAGGCAAATATTCCCAAACCACAACAGGCAGAGAGCTAATGTAAGAATAATGACTGAAACATAATAGAAATAAAATATATTGATTCGCTCTGGTCAGGAAGGAACATGAACTAAACTGAACTGAGCTGTGTTATATGATAAACATGCTAACTTGTGTTTGTTTCCTCCACCAGAATGATGAATAAATTTGTCCCTTTTTTTGTCACTCAGGGGAAATTAAAACATAATTTCTTTGTCTTTTAAAGTGCCAAAGTGGCATTTTTAAACCCCCTCCACCAGGCGCTCACACTCCATACTGTTTGCAGGTCTAATAAAACATTTTTATTATAAGGTTGCCGGCTCATTCCATTATGGAAATACAGGACATTTTTATTACAGGGTTGTGGCCCTCTGCTCTTATGAAACATTCAGGCTAGCATAAAAATGTGACAAAAGATAAATGGCTGAACAGAATTGCCATCATGTTTCTTCCCCGTCAGTAGCTCTACATTTTCAGACAGCCTCCCTCTCGTTCGCTCTTATCATATTTAATGAACGCTCTGCTGGAGGCAGAAAAATGGCTTTTGGCAACAACAAAAAAAAAGGCCAACCTGTATTATGATCTCTGTCTTTTTCTGTTCTGTTCATCCACACAGAAAGCAGAGCCAACAGCTCATATTATGGTAAATAAAAGTAGGGAGAGTTATGAAGTGCAGGCAGAAGAATTATCAGAGTCAGAAAATGAGAAATAAAATGAATTATCTCTGAAGAACCACAGTGTTAATTCACTCCTTATTTAAAGAACACAGAAGATGTCTACAACTCACCGTTCACACCAATTATGATTATGATCATTATTATTATTATTATTTACAAGATAAAAATCACACATCAGTATTTCCTTTTTGGATATTCATTCCTGATGGTTGAGAAATTTCTGGGATTTTTTTTTTTTTTTTTTTACATTTTTTTTATGTAAAAAAACAGGGACAAAGTGTATATAAACAGCAAAGTGTGTACCCCAATAAATGAATTAATATTTGTTGTTTTATTGCATTAATCATTTCAGTTTAAAAAAGAGTCACATTAACTGACAACACCAGAGACCCAAAAACAATTAATTCAGTTTGGTTACTGCAATAAAACTTGAATGTTATAATTTGATAATGAATACATTTTAATTATAAAGCTGATGCATAACTTCAGAGGATGTTAATGACTCAATAATAAATAATAAAGTGACCATTAAAAGTAAAGGTGAACAGTGTGTTAGGAGTGGCTCTGGAAACACAAACATATGTTGAGAATTAAAAGAAAGTGTGGATTTGTTAAAAAAAAACAAACCTTTTGTTGAAAGGATTGTCTCCAGTGACGACATGAGTGGATTCAGGACCAAGCAGGAAGTGGATGCGCTGGTAGAAAGATCTGGCAGCCTGCAGAGAATTAAAGGGTCAAATGAGCTGATGGGCAGTAAAGTGATGTCGATTTATATTATATTATATTTCCTCACTTGTTGGGGAGCCAATGAGGACGGAGACTGGCTGAGGACCTCCACTGGGTCTGGAGAGCCTTTACAGTAGAGCTGGTTCTGACAGGAGGGCTGAAGGCAGCAGTCTGGATCCATGCAGTCCACCAGACCATCTGAAACACAGAGAGAGGTATGAGGTCCAGGAGAAACAAGGGAGGATGATAAGGGAGGGATGGAGGGATGGATGAGGAGGCAACTGGGGGATTATGAAGCAAAGACAGACGGTGAAGGGATTAAGAATAATTAACATGCAAGCAAACGCTGAAGACAGAAGAATGAGTAAGATGAAAAAAGATGGAGAGGATTTACCATCGAGAGGAAAAGAGAGACACTGAATAAGATAAGTCAGATATGAATAACTGAAGGAACATAATGAGTGAAAACAGAGTGAAAACAAACAAAAAACAAAAAGGTCATTTGTACTGTGTTCATTCTGACAAGAGGAGGAGGAGAAATGAATGAATGAAGGAAAAAAGAGCGATGAAGTGAAATTAGTGTGTGAGCAGTTTGAGAGTTTATGAGGTGCCAAGAGAAATAAAGTCAAAGAGAAGGAAGAAGGAAGGATGGAAAAAGAGAGATTAGGAAGGGAGGGCCAGAGGAAGGAGGGATGGAAGGAGGGATGAGGTGAACAGACACAAACTCACTTTAACTCTGGATCTCAGAGCATTTAAAGGGTGAAAGTGATGACTGTTCAGCCTTTCTCTGCAGCTTCTATTAGAAACACTACAGTTCATTAAGATGACAGAGCCGCCTCTGATCGGTGTTCACTGATCGATCAGATCAATACGACATGATCTGTGTTCCTTCAGCTGAGGAACAGAAGCAGGATCAGTTTACATGTGTTGATCGTTGGATAAACTGCAGCCTGACTGGACTTTAAGGAGACATCATTTTTTCATATTCATGAATATATTTGAATAATTCCTGTTGATTCACTTGGGTATGTGTCACAGAGCATCGCAGAGGAAAAGCACAGGAGCGAACATGTTTCCATCACTGCTGCAGAGTCATTTCTCCCAGGAATAAATGCAGATTGTGACCTTTCACACTGAAGGACAAAAGACAGATTTTAGTGCCTTTTTGTCCAGCTAGCTCCCAGCTAATGTCTCCATTCATTTGGGTTTTAAACAGCGCAGCTCATAAGAAGTGAACACTGCATGTTACAAACCACATGTGGACGACTGCAGGACACAAAACAGCTGAAAAGTAAGAGACTCTCACAGTGCAGCAGAGCTTTTAAACCTGCTAACACCATGCTAACTTTTAACCACATCGTTCCTAACCGATAAGCATAAACATAAATACACTAAGGATGTCCCGATACAACTTTTTCACTACGATACCGATATTGCAGCCTTGAGTATTGGCCAATATTGCTATTGATCCGATACGATATCAGCACGAATCATTCAGACTTTTACTTATTTTGTGGTATGTAATGTTAGAAAAGGCTTTATGAAGTGATATTATTCAACAAATATAATAACCAATGGGTTACATCAATTTTAACCTTAAAAATAAGAATATTCTACAATTAAATAGAATAAACAGAAAATAAATTAGATAATAGAAATAGAAAATAAATTAATAAATTAGAAGGCCCTGAAAAATAACCTCAATAAATCCAATAAAAGCGATGCTGCTGGATAGAAGAGCTGGAGCGGAACATGGAATGGACTGATGGTATTGGAGTGCCTATAGCAGAGATTTTAGGTGCACGCTGATATAATCTGATACTCCTTTTTTTTTGCTGATAACAGACCAATATCCAATGTCAATATCAGATCAGGACGCCTCTAAAATATACCTCCTTCGTTGTCTTTGCCGTCGGTGCAGAGCGTCTCCATGGCGACATGACACCCAGCCCCTCTCCATCCTGATTGGCAGATGCAGTGCCAGCCGCTGGCCTCCAGGGTGCATCGTCCGTTGTTGTTGCAGAGACCTGGACATCCCTCTGGACACAGGAGGACAGAGACAAGTTAAAGGAGGAAGAGAGGTGGGAGTGATGGGAGGGTCAGCTGGCCAGCAGGGGGCGATCAAGGCTTCAACCAATATACATTTTGAAGGTAGGTGATGATCGTTTTGTACCCGCAGCTCTGAAAGACGAATCGAGGAAAGAGGAATCGATATTTTTTCACGGCAACATATTGAGTGTTTCCCTCTGGGCTTGGAGAAGAATCTGAAAGAGCAGTGAGACCTGAACTCCTCCCACACTGATCTGAAGCTTCTGACCAAAGGAAAAAGTGAAATACACCCAGGTGTTCTGGAAATAATCCAGACCCTTCAACATCGAGTCTCTGGATACGGCTTCAAAGACCAAGAAGAGGAAAGTTAGCCATCTGATCAGTTTCTTCTGATCAGTTTCCTCAAACAGATTATTGATTGATTGATTGGTGTGAATGAAACACCTGATCTGTGCACGAACAGCTTCTGCAGAAATATGAACTGATGCGAGAGAAGTTTGACCTGCTGGTGGTCTGAGTGCTGATTATATCTGATTCAACATGATCACATTCATCCTGGAGCTTCATGAAAGTATAAATGTACAGAGATGAGAGGAATAGCATGCATATAAAGATCTATACCACTGTTTACTATGTGATTTCACCATAACCCTCCTGTCTCTGTCTAAAGGTCTGAATGCTGTTTCAGCCTCTCAGGGAAACACTCAATACTGTTTTTTATCAAAGGAGTTTGTGTCTTTAATGTCAGCACAGGATGCTGCTGTAGCTTCACTCCAAAAATACCTTCAAAAAGACATCCAAGACCCATATTGGTTAAATCCTGATGTGTGTAAAGGCCCTTATATTAAATTATATATAGACTATATATATATTTGGCCCTTTGTGATGAACCTTTCTCCAACAAATGGACTGACAGACTGAAAGACAGCTTGGACAAATAGGACAGATCAGAACATTAACCCACATGTGAGGACACAGACAGACAGTCAGCCTTCGGTGAAATGCACTGACGTTGTACTTTCACATGAACCGCTAACATTTCCTGCAGCCAAAAAGGCCGCTGTGTGCTGTGAGGCTTCAATCAGAAATTAATGCAAAATGATAGATTTTTTTTTTCTCATCTGTAAACAAAGAAAGAAAGATGTTATTGTTGCATAATGTGATGATGACAAACAGGCATACTGAGAAACAAAAGAAAAGTAAATCATAGCTGAAAGCAGAGCGTCGAGGAGGATGGAAATTTATTTATCTGTCCAAGTGGAACCAAATCTGAGGGGAATTTAAGACCCAGCGAGTTCACAGACTGAAAGTTCTGTTCAAAAGGAAGCGATGCTGAGCTTTGGAAATACTGATTCCTTCGTTCAGTGAAAAACACAAAGTCACAGGTTCAAATCCATGTGAAAACACAACAGGTAGACAGACAGACAGCACACAAAGTATAGGGAGGACAGGACGGCCTCCAAAGACTATACTTTATGCCTCTGCTGGACATTCATCCTGGACCACAGAGAGAATCAGAACCAAGCAAAGGCCGAAGATGGAGGGAGAGGAGGGACAGGAAGTGAGGAAAGACAGAGGACAGAGGACAGCAGCTGGATAAAGTCACACACACATTTATATAGATCAGGCTGGTGGATGCAAGACACAACAGGAGACACACACCTCGGCTTTGTGTGTATTTTATAGTTTTATAGTCTGGACTTTGTGTGCTAAAACCAGAGACGAGGACAAACATGGTGTGACAGAAATATAAAAGAACAGAAAACACATATAGTGACATCCTGAAAGACAGGAAAAATCAAAGAGAAATGAAATGGAACAACTGAGAATCAAAGGTGAGGTGGTTGGCCTTTATTGAGTCTTTGGCATGAATTACCTTTATATCCTGAGAATAGGAGAGGGCACGAGGGAGAGAGGGAGGAAAATTAGGGAAAAAAAGTAAATCGAAACAAAAGCAGCACTGCCAAATATACTCTGTGTGATGGACAGATGGAGATGGAGGCCAAAGGAAGAAGAGGAGGAGGAGGAGGAGAGGAAGAGGAAGAGCTGGGATCACAGATATAGAGAGAAACCTCAGAGTTCATTCACATTAAGAGCAAACGAGAGGAGGGAGGACACAAGGCAGCTCAGAAAACATTTAAAATAAAGAAGCTTCACATTTCACACAATAAAAAAGCAGCAGAGAAAGATTCTCTAAAGAGACTTTCAATCAAATATAAGAAAACAACTTCCTCTAACGACGCAGAAACATTCAGATTTAACCTGAAGACGGTAACTAGAACTACCTCCTGCAGAAACAATGATCAGCTCTATGATCGAACACAGCAAGGGTCAAATCCAACAGAGCAAATGTGACAATGTTAATACTGTTTGGGACATAGGTATTATTCATAACCCATATCGTAACATTACCAGGGACATTTTAGTTTAGTTGAAGCTAAATATGATCATCAGTTGTTTAGAAGGTTTAACTCAACAGAGAAAAGTCCTTCAGAGACTCATGGTGTTCATTATTATTAACCATAAGATTTATGAAGAGGATATAATGAGGAGCAGTCAGGATACTTTATTCAGTATATATAAGACTGAAGAGAGTCACAGGTCTTCTTTTTTATTCCACCCCGTCACAGTTTAATGTCTGTCTGCTCTGTAATTAATGCACAAATTATACAAATGACTGACAACTTCAGCAGAAAGGCACATGGTTTGAGTCACCTGAGGAGCAGACAGGTGAGGGAGTGGCCTTACTGGGCTGTACTGATCTACCTGGAAACATCAGGCTGGATTCAAACATTACTCTGAAACCTGCACAGATGTTTGACTGTAGACATAAAAGAGCAGAGAACAGAAACAAGCGCTGAAAACCTCCGATCACATCCATCTATCTGCGTCACAGCGTCCCTGAAAAGAACAATTTACTGCTAAAATAATCTGAGGACTTCTAAGAAATGTGGGGGGCTGAAGTAGACGAATGCACCGTGTTAATTAAATTTGAATTTATCAGAATGAAATGCTTTTTTCAGGAGGCTACCAGCAGAAATCCATTCACTTCAAAACGAGCTGCGAAGAGATTCACTCTGTTGTTCGGTAAACAAAGATAAATGAGGACATTAAAATGTTCAGAGCAAACAGTAACAGTGTGAACGTGAAATGACAGAGGGGATGAGAAGGAAAAAAAGAACCGAACAAACTGAATAAATCCAACATCAAATCAATAAAATAACCAGTGAAGCAGCAACAGCCTCACAGGACATGGAGAGGAAAGCAAAAGAAGAAGGGATGAGGAGGAAAAAAGCTGGTGAGGAGGAGGAGAGGAGAAAAGAGCACAGTACCTTTTACTCTAATGTCCGGGTTGTGAGCTTTAAGAAGAAAAGAAGGAAAAAGACGGACAGAAAGAGAGTTTAGTCCAGAAGAACAGGAAGTAAAAATATCAGCAAGAAGGAGAAAAAGAAGAAGAGATTCAAACAATCAAAGACCAGAATTATTTTCAGTAAAGAGTCTCTGTTTAGTTATTTTCCTGTTCAGCACAAGATGGAAAAAAAACAACACATGTAAACTGAGATATTTCCATATTTCCAATTAATGAGCATGGAAACTATTCCAGAGTGAGGTCAGAGTTTCCAGCAGACGACAACATGAGACGTGAAGGACAGAAAGTCTGAATCCTCTCCACAGTGTTTGACAACAGAGCAGAAGAAGAAGGAGGAGGAGGAGGAGGAGGACAAAGTCTGAATCCTCTCCACAGTGTTTGACAACAGAGCAGAAGAAGAAGGAGGAGGAGGAGGAGGAGGAGGAGGACAGAAAGTCTGAATCCTCTCCACAGTGTTTGACAACAGAGCAGAAGAAGAAGGAGGAGGAGGAGGAGGAGGAGGAGGACAGAAAGTCTGAATCCTCTCCACAGTGTTTGACAACAGAGCAGAAGAAGAAGGAGGAGGAGGAGGAGGAGGAGGAGGACAGAAAGTCTGAATCCTCTCCACAGTGTTTGACAACAGAGCAGAAGAAGAAGGAGGAGGAGGAGGAGGAGGAGAGCAAGGAGGAGGAGAGCAAGGAGGAGGAGGACAGAAAGTCTGAATCCTCTCTACAGTGTTTGACAACAGAGCAGAAGAAGAAGGAGGAGGAGGAGGAGGAGAAGGAAGAGAAGAAGGAGGAGGAGGAGGAGGACAGAAAGTCTGAATCCTCTCCACAGTGTTTGACAACAGAGCAGAAGAAGAAGGAGGAGGAGGAGAAGGAGGAGGAGGAGGAGGAGAGCAAGGAGGAGGAGGAGGAGGAGGAGGACAGAAAGTCTGAATCCTCTCCACAGTGTTTGACAACAGAGCAGAAGAAGAAGGAGGAGGAGGAGGAGGAGAAGGAAGAGAAGAAGGAGGAGGAGGAGGAGGACAGAAAGTCTGAATCCTCTCCACAGTGTTTGACAATAGAGCAGAAGAAGAAGGAGGAGGAGGAGGAGGAGGACAGAAAGTCTGGATCCTCTCCACAGTGTTTGACAACAGAGCAGAAGAAGAAGGAGGAGGAGGAGGAGGAGAAGGAAGAGAAGAAGGAGGAGGAGGAGGAGGACAGAAAGTCTGAATCCTCTCCACAGTGTTTGACAACAGAGCAGAAGAAGAAGGAGGAGGAGGAGAAGGAGGAGGAGGAGGAGGAGAGCAAGGAGGAGGAGGAGGAGGAGGAGGACAGAAAGTCTGAATCCTCTCCACAGTGTTTGACAACAGAGCAGAAGAAGAAGGAGGAGGAGGAGGAGGAGAAGAAAGAGGAGGAGGAGGAGGAGGAGGAGGAGGAAAAGAGCAAGGAGGAGGAGGAGGAGGAGAAAGAGGAGGAGGAGGAGGAGAAGAGCAAGGAGGAGGAGGAGGAGGAGGAGGACAGAAAGTCTGAATCCTCTCCACAGTGTTTGACAACAGAGCAGAAGAAGAAGGAGGAGGAGGAGGAGGAGAAGGAAGAGAAGAAGGAGGAGGAGGAGGAGAAGGAGGAGGAGAGCAAGGAGGAGGAGGAGGAGGACAGAAAGTCTGAATCCTCTCTACAGTGTTTGACAACAGAGCAGAAGAAGAAGGAGGAGGAGGAGGAGGAGAAGGAGGAGGAGGAGAGCAAGGAGGAGGAGGAGGAGGACAGAAAGTCTGAATCCTCTCCACAGTGTTTGACAACAGAGCAGAAGAAGAAGGAGGAGGAGGAGGAGGAGGAGGAGAAGGAGGAGAAGGAGGAGGAGGAGAACAAGGAGGAGGAGGAGGAGGAGGAGGAGAAAGAGAAGGAGGAGGAGAACAAGGAGGAGGAGGAGGAGGAGGAGAACAAGGAGGAGGAGGAGAAAGAGGAGGAGGAGGAGAACAAGGAGGAGAAGGAGGAGGAGAACAAGGAGGAGGAGAACAAGGAGGAGGAGGAGGAGAAGAAGAAGCAGAAGAAGAAGAAGGAGGAGGAGGAAGAGGAGGAGGAAGAGAAGAAGAAGAAGCAGAAGAAGAAGAAGAAGAAGAATGAGGAGGAGAGGAAGAACAAGGAGAAGAAGAAGAAGAAGAAGAAGAATGAGGAGGAGAGGAAGAACAAGGAGAAGAAGAAGAAGAAGGAGAAGAAGAAGGAGAAGCCTCCACAGATGACCTTGAACTGAAGTCAAATTAATACTTTTTAAGACCTTTTCCAGACCTGAACAAATGTAATTTAAGACCCAAAAATGCCTAAATAATTACTCGGGTAGAGTTTTTCATTTATTGCAGGGCCTGAACAATATGGAGTTTCTCAGGCCGATGTCGAAAAAATCTGATAACTGATTGTTTATGATTTTTTTTCAGCCCGTTAACACTTCAAACAAGGACATAAAACTTAACTTTAATTTCACTACTCTGAAGAACAAAGAAGTGAACTTTGTGAATAAAATCTGAAAATTTAATGCTTACAGCAAATTTATGGTAAATTTAAGACAACTTAAGACTTTAATTTGAGACATTTATGACTTTTTTAAGGGACTGTGTGACCCTGCCTGCTTCACCCACTAACATGGAGGTGAACATGATCACCTGTTTCTTTTTTCAGGTTGTTTTTTGTTTTCAGCAGTAAAAAAACTCTGAAAACAGAGTAGAGAGCTGGTCTGAAGAGCCTCAGAGTTTCCTCAGGAGTCGATCCAGTAAACTGAGACAAACAATCAATAGATGCACAGAAACCCTCAGAATAAATGTTCATCTCATTCATCTGATGCTGCAGTTGGTTTAATCTCACTGAACGAGCATGAATGATGGACTTTTTACAGGATAGCTGCTTATATGAGGGACTGCACCGTCTCTAAAGGACAATTCTGCTTTTTTACAACCTGGAACTCTTTTTCACAGGAGGAACGACTGAAGCTCCACTTTTATCGTTTCCATTCGACTGGATTTCAGCTCATAAAGTGAACTCAGCTCTGCAGGTCTTTTAGTTGTTCGTGGAGGTCAGCTGATGTCGGCCATGTTTAAAGGAAGTCATCCTGATGATGAGCCTGAACAGCCTGAACAGCTGATCAGTCAGGTCAGCTGTTCACTGTGTGTGTGTGTGAGGTGTGTGTGTGTGTGTGTGTGTGTGAGGTGTGTGTGTGTGTGTGAGGTGTGTGTGTGTGTGTGTGTGTGAGGTGTGTGTGTGTGTGTGTGTGTGTGTGTGTGTGTGTGTGTGTGAGGTGTGTGTGTGTGTGTGTGTGTGAGGTGTGTGTGTGTGTGAGGTGTGTGTGTGTGTGTGTGTGTTGCACTAACCTATATTGCAGTGCTCTCCAGTCCACCCCTGGTCACACTCACACTTGCCCTCCTTGCAGACTCCATTCTTGCTGCACAGAGGGTGGCAGGCCTTCTGGTCGCACACCGTCCCCGTCCATCCTTCCTCACATCGACACACTCCGCCGTAACAGACGCCATGACTGCCGCAGTCCACCTCACACACCTCTGACGGAGGAAGAGAGAATAATATTGATGTGGTAGGACACTGAGCGTCGGTCTGAACTTCATCAAATGTGTCCTCTGTTTATTTCACGTCTGTCTCTGTGTCCTGATTGGCTGATGGGGACGTCGCTTCCTTCAGGTGAGGCTGAAGATCCAGAACTACCAGAACCAAACCAAGTGCTGCTGTGAGGCAGGTTTGGCTTCATTTAGTCTCTTTACCTCCTTTCTGTAAATTCTGCCCCATGTTAACTAATCAGCACTGTCACATCCATAGTCCATGTAGTATATTTAATTTAACCTTTAATTTAAACCTTTTTTAATACATGTTGTACATATTTATTCATATTATTTATTACTTATTGTTTCATTATTGCTGTTTTATTGTATTCTTATATATATATATATTTGTATACTTATTTATTCATTGTGTTTTTATTGTGTTTGTTGTAATGTACAGCACCTTGTGTTCATTTAAATTCAATAAAAAAACAGTCTCTTCTATTTGATTCTATTCTATGACCATCTGTTCCTGATCTTCTTCTTCTTCTTCTCTTTCTTCACACAAAAACAAAAACACTCTGGTCATTTGTTCAAAGGCCAAAACAACCAATGTTAACACTGAGAGAGTGTGTGTGTGTGTCAGCAGTAACACTGCACTAGTGACTGCTGCAGCGCTGAGTGTGAACAGTTTAACTACAGCTCCCAGGATGCATCAGTCCTGCATTTATTAACAACTTCTCAGTGACTTCAGCTGCGTCCTGTTCTCTCTTTCAGTGGATTTTTCTTTTTTTTGTTTAATCTCCGTCACTAATGGACAAAGTAAAGGAAACTCACATCAGCGCTCCTCTTCTTCACATTGTTCTCTCTCTCCTTCCACTGTTTCCTGTTTCCATCACGCTCGAGGTCATCTTCACCCCATCGTACTTCTGTTTTAGTTGTTCTCCATTGATGTGGAGATGCTGCTGATGTCACTGACCCTGCTCCTCCAGAGGTTTCAAACTGCTGGCTAACTTCTCGAGGTGAACATGTTTTCTAATCCCAGCTGGAGCACCATCATCCTCTCATTCTCTCCCCAGAACTATGTTTTCAGGATCAGCTTGTTCTTAATGTCTTACTAGTTCTTTTACAGGCTCATCTTTTATTCCTGCTCCGAGGGGCTTGCATCTCCAACACTGTTGTCTTAATTATGTTCTGTGCTGTAATTGCTTTTCAGTTTTAATTTTATGCTGATCCTACTCTTCTTTATCCTCTCTTAATGATTCTGTAAGGCACTTTATTAACTCTGGAAAGCTCAGTGCGATGCTCTGAAATGAAGTTTATTCTGTGTGTAGATGAAGATTCAGGAACATTTACATGCTGACAGGTTGTTAAACGCACCTAAGGAGCAGTCCGGTCCGGTCCAGTTCTGGTCGCAGGTACAGGTGCTGGTCTCGGCGCTGTATGTGCCGTGACCTGAACACTGGTCTGGACACATGGCCTTAGCGATCTCACAGCTGGCTCCACCCCAGCCGGGCTGGCAGTGACACTCTCCATGGATACAGACGCCATGAGCCGAACAGCTGGGGTCGATGCAGTCCACTGCAAACACAGCATGGAGAGTTACCTGTACACCAAGCGCTACCTGTAGCACACATACTGTATACTCTGGTAACACTGTCCATCACTGTCCTCATGAGACCAAGACTGTGGACATGATTCAGTCTCACTTCACCAAAACCATTTTTAGTTTTAATTCTAGTGTCTTTTTTCTATATCACTCATCTAGCCATCTATCTGTCTATCTATCTGTCTATCTATCTATCTATCTGTCTATCTATCTATCTATCCATCCGTCTGTCTATCTATCTATCTATCTATCTATCTATCTGTCTATCTATCTATCTATCCATCTATCTATCCATCTATCTATATATCTATCTATCTATCTATCTATCTATCCATCCATCTATCTATCTATCTATCTATCTATCTATCTATCTATCTATCCATCCATCCATCTATCTATCTATCTATCTGTCTGTCTATCTATCTATCTATCTATCTGGTGGAGGTGTGTTGAGGTAGAGCGGTAGAAGGTGTTCAAACTTTGTTTTCTTTTCTTTTCTAATCACTCTTTTGTATGATCATTGTTTGGATTATTTGGTGATACTTTTGGTTTAACGTTTTTTCGTGTTTTTTGGTGTTTTTTTGTGTGTTTTTGGTGCCTCGTGGTGAGGATGGCGTCCTCAGGGACGCCACCACCGCCGGCTTCCCTGAGCCACGGTGTGAGGCTGGTGCCACCGCCGGCCTCCACCGTGGAGCAGGTCCTGCTGGCTGTGGGAGACCAGGTGGGTCACGGGAACATCTCCTATGCTTCCCGCATGAACAAAGCTGTGGTCGTGTTTTCAAACATCAGAGCTTTGTTACTGCACTAATTGAGAATGGATTAATCCTCGATGAGGAGTTCATCCAAGTTTCTCCTCTGGCTGTGCCGTCAACACGGATCACAGTATCAGGCGTCCCTCCATTCATTCAGAATGAAGCCCTGGAGAAGGAGCTCAGGCGTTTGGTAAGTTTGCCAGTGGTTTTCGTACTGTTGCTTTGGGGTGTAAGGACGCTAAGCTAAAACATGTTCAGTCTCTGCGAAGGCAGGTTTTCATGTTTTTGGACTCTCCGTCTCAAACACTGGACGTGTCCTTCCGTGTCAAACACGAAGAAGGGTTTTACATGGTTTATGCTAGCTCGGGAAGCATTAAGTGTTTTGAGTGTGGAGACGTGGGCCACAAACGTGTTGCATGTCCACACAGACAGCAAACCGTAAGACCGGCCGGGGTGACAGCGGGCAGGTGAGCGGTGGGGCCGGGGTGACAGCGGGGAGGTGAGCGGTGGGGCCGGGGTGATAGCGGGAGGTGAGCGGTGGGGCCGGGGTGATAGCGGGCAGGTGAGCGGTGGGGCCGGGGTGATAGCGGGCAGGTGAGCGGTGGGGCCGGGGTGATAGCGGGAGGTGAGCGGTGGGGCCGGGGTGATAGCGGGCAGGTGAGCGGTGGGGCCGGGGTGATAGCGGGGAGGTGAGCGGTGGGGCCGGGGTGATAGCGGGCAGGTGAGCGGTGGGGCCGGGGTGATAGCGGGGAGGTGAGCGGTGGGGCCGGGCGGTTGGCGACCGCCGGTCCCGCGGGCCCGGTGGCTGCTGCTGGTTCATCGGAGTTGGCTGGTGCCGGCTCTGGGGACTCGGCGGCGGTTGCCGGTCCCGCGCGCTCGGCGGTGTTTGCCGCTGGCTCCGTGCGTGCGGCGGTGGCGGTTGCTGCTGGTGCGCCCTCCGGGGTTTCGGCACGGCAGAGTGTTTCCGAGTCTAGCGCGGAGAAAGTGGTTGAAAGTGTGCGTGTGAATATTGTGTCTGAGTGCCCTACTGAGCAGGTGGGGGCTGCTGGGGAGCCGATGCAGGTAGAGGCTGTAGACACGGAGCAGAAGCTGCAGGCTGGATCTCAGGCTGCTCCAGGTCGCAGTCAGCAGACGGTGATTTTTTCTGATAATGATGTTGACTCAGATTCTGTGTCTGTAGCAGACAGTGTGTCACTGAGCACAGATCTGTATTCTTTGGAGGAGGTGACAGACTTCCTCGATGACTCTTTTGGCAGGTCAGTGGAGGTCACAGACTATTTTCCTGACATGCAGAAATTTGTGAAGTCTGTTGATACTTTGCAGAAGGTTGTAGGTAAGGACCTACTGTGTGATAAAAAAAGGTACCGTCTCCAAAAGCATGTTGCAAATGTGAGAAAAATTCTTAAAGGGAAAAAGGTATTGAAAAAACGTAAAGTTTCTAAATAATTCAAAAATGATTGTGTATCACCGGGTGTTTTTTCTCTTCTGTTTTTTTCTGTCTGTCCTGCTCTTTTTTGTGTCTTCTCATATGCAACCTTTAAGAGTTGGGTCTTTAAATATAAATGGGGGTAGAAGCCCACAGAAAAGAGCATTGGTGTTTGAAATTGTTAAACAGAAAAAAATAGATGTAGTTTTTTTGCAAGAAACACACAGTGATAGGGTTAATGAAACAGACTGGGGTATGTGGTGGGGGGGTCAGTATGCCCTCAGCCACGGGTCAAACCTTAGTGCTGGAGTGGCGGTTTTATTCTCCCCGTCCTTACCTGTCACAATTTTATCCATGTCTGAGATCATGGCGGGCAGAGCCTTGATGGTTAAAGTAGAAATCCTGGGGTTTGTTTTTAATTTATTTAATATTTATGCACCCAATCAAAACTCTGAACGTTTAGTTCTATTTAATTTATTAAAAGACAGTTTAGGGAGCAGCAGTCAGGGTGAATGCGTTATACTGGGTGGGGACTGGAACTGCTGCACTGATGGCACTTTGGACAGGACAGGACAGGAGCTTCAGTCTCAGTCATCCTCTTTCCTGGCCCAGATGGTCGCAGAGGCAAACCTCGTAGACATCTGGAGGTTAAAACACCCCTCCACCCAACAGTACACCTGGGTGAGAGTCTCTGACGGCATGGTCAGTGCAGCAAGACTGGATCGGTTTTACATTTCCTCATCTTTTATTACTCGTGCAGCTGAGAGTCAGATACAGCCAGTTGGTTTCACTGACCATCACCTGGTTTTATTAGAAATGGTTTTAGCTTCTCCAGGAAAGTCCAGGTCATTCTGGCATTTTAATACAAAACTTTTAAATGATTTTATTTTTTGTAATAATTTTAAACTGTTTTGGGCAGAGTGGAGGTCCAGGAAAGAGGATTTTCCTTCTCTTAGTCAGTGGTGGGAGGTTGGAAAGGGTCAGATAAGGGTTTTCTGCCAACAATATTCCGCCCAGTCCGCTGCAGAAGTCCGGAGGGCCATGGAGCAGCTGGAGGCAGAGATCAGGGAGCTGGAGTGCGTGTCCGTGGAGAACCCTGAACAGTTGCTCTCTAAAAAGCATCAGCTGAACTCTTTCCTCCTGGAGAAAGCCAAAGGAGCCTTAGTCCGAGCCCGCTTCACCACCATCAGAGACATTGATGCCCCAACGTCCTTTTTCTTCAACTTGGAGAAGTCCAAAGGCCAGAGAAAACAAATGGTGTGTCTGCGTCTGCCTGATGGGGGGTTAACCTCAGACCCCACTGAGATGAGGAGGCATGCCGTGGCTTTCTACTCTGAGCTATTCAGAGCTGAACGTTGTGATGTGGAGGCAACAGCTGAGCTTCTCCAGGACCTTCCTCAGCTGAGCCCAGTAGAGCAGGATTCCCTGGGCTGCCCCATCACCATGGAAGAGCTGACCTCTGCAGTGACACAGATGGCCTCAGGAAAGGCCCCCGGTATGGACGGTTTACCAGCAGACTTCTTTAAACATTTCTGGAGTACTCTGGGACCTGACCTGCTAGGCGTGTTTCAGGAGTCTTTCCTGAGGGGAACTCTTCCGGCCTCCTGCAGGCGAGCGGTGATATCGCTCCTGCCGAAGAAGGGGGACCTGACTCTGCTGAAAAACTGGAGACCCGTAGCTCTTTTATGTACAGACTATAAAATACTGTCGAAGGTTTTAGCTAACAGACTGAAGGTTTTTTTGGATTTCATTATTGGTGCTGATCAGTCTTATTGTATCCCTGACAGGTCCATACTGGACAATTTGTTTTTAATGCGGGACACTTTTGATGTGTGCAAACTGTACAACCTAAAGACTGAAATAATTTCCATTGACCAGGAGAAAGCCTTTGATCGTGTCGATCACTCCTTTTTATTTTCCACCTTGCAGGCTTTTGGTGTTGGGGAGCACTTCCTGTCTTGGGTGAAGTTGTTGTACAGTGGTGCATGTTGTGTTGTGAAAGTGGGTGGTGGGCTAAGCAGTCCTGTTCCAGTTAGCAGAGGCATCAGACAGGGCTGTCCTCTCTCTGGACAACTGTACAGTGTGGCCATTGAGCCTCTTCTTTGTAGACTTAGGAAGCATTTAAGGGGTTTATGTCTACCTGAATCAGGTTGGAGCCAGGCTTTAGTGGTGTCAGCTTATGCTGATGATGTGAATGTTTTTGTGCAGGGTCAGGAAGACATCCAGCAACTAAAGCACTGCCTGGATCGTTATCAGAAGGCTGCGTCAGCTAAAATTAACTGGGAGAAAAGTGAGGCTTGTTTAGTTGGCAACTGGAGTGCAATAAACACTCCCAGTCTTCCTGGTGGCCTCAGGTGGGGAAACAGAGGGCTAAAGGTCTTGGGAGTGTATTTGGGCAGTGAGGACATAATGGCTAAGAACTGGGAGGGAGTGCTGGACAAGGTAAAAGCCAAGTTATCTAAATGGAAATGGCTGCTACCTCAGATGTCTTACAGGGGAAGAGCTCTGATTGTCAACAACCTGGTGGCCTCATCTCTGTGGCACAGGCTCCAAGTGCTGAACCCTCCATCTGGACTGATGAAACATCTGCAGCAGCTCCTGGTGGATTTCTTCTGGTCGGGTCATCACTGGCTTCGAGCATCTGTCCTGTACCTTCCTGTGGCAGAGGGGGGGCAGGGCCTGATTGACATCGTCTCCAGGACTGCTGCTTTCAGACTTCAGGCAGCTCAGCGGCTGCTGTACAGACCGTCTCTCAGCTGGTCGGCTGTAGCTCGGCTGCTGCTCCGGAGGGCTGGGGGGCTGGGACTGGACAAGCAGCTATTTCTGTTGAAGCCTCCTGCTCTGAGCCTCACTGGACTGTCATCTTTTACAGCTCTGTTTTTGATGCCTGGAGGACTCTAGTTGTCACACGAACATCTGACCCAAAGCCCGGGATGTGGCTGTTGGAAGAGCCACTTTTCAACAACGGTCTTCTGAGTACCACCTTGCTGTCGTCCGTCACCCTGAGAAGTGCTTTCATCCAAGCAGGAATCACGAAGCTCGGACACCTCATAAGAACACCTGTCCAGAGACTGGCTGAACTGACTGGCTTAAGATCTACCAGAGTGCTGCAAAACCTGGTGAAGGAGGTGTGGCAGTCTCTGTCAGGGCCCCTCAGGATCTTTGCTCAGAGTCGGGTCTGGCTCAGCGTTGGACGGACGGCCATGGTTACATCTTCCGGCTCTGAGCGTGAGTCCTGCGGTGGGTGACTGGAGGGAGGAGAGTGGACTGTTGCTGTCTCTGAGGAGTCCAGTACTGGGGACTTTGAGCTCCTGCACGGGAAAACAGCTCTACCTGAGCTGCGTGAAGGTGCTGAACCTGCGCTCCTCACCGGAGTCAGGGCGTCCGGGTGGACTGAGGCTTTTGGCTCAGGCTTTTCCCTAATGGCAGCTGGAGGGTCCTGTATAAGCCTCCTGTGGAGAAGCGTGTGGCTGATCTCCAGTGGAGGATTATACATGGAGTAATAGCTACGAACAGATACAGAGCTCACCTTGATCCAAGCACTGGGGAGGGATGTCCTTTCTGCTCACAGACAGAGACCACAGAGCACCTGGTGCTGTCCTGTCCCAGACTGGCTGGGCTTTTCAGAACACTGCAGGAGTGGGTGGGGGGTTTGGGAGAGGGTTTCTCTTATCCCTTCTTTGTCTTTGGTCCCAAATACACTCCCAAGAAAAAGAAAACTCTGGTGCTGATCAACTTCATCTTTGCAAGTGCAAAACTGGCAATCTGGAAAAGTCGGAAAAACAAAGTGCTGGGGGTGGGCTGGACTGATCCGGTTCCTTGTCTGAAGGGTTTGGTAGCAGCTCGACTCAGAGTTGAATACACCTTTTATAAACTGACTTGCAATTTGGAGGAATTCAGGGATGTGTGGGCTGTCAGGCAGGTCCTGTGTTCACTGGGGGAGGATGGCTCTTTGGTGCTGAATTTGTGAACGACTGGTTGTGTGTGTGTGCAAGTATGTAGTAATTTAATTATTTTATCAATTAATGTGTAAAATGTCTTAAAGTATTGTCAGAATGTCGCATAAATAAAGTTTGTTAAAAAGTCTATCTATCTATCCATCTATCTATCTATCCATCTATCCATCTATCTATCTATCTATCTATCTATCTATCTATCTATCTATCTATAATCCACAAAGATTAAACAGTCTTTCTTGTTTCTATGATGTTTGTGGACCCACTGAACACTGACAAAAGGAACTCACATATTAAGACCTGAACTTGAACCTAAACCAGAACCAGAACCTGAACTTGAACCTAAACCTAAAGCTGAACTTGACCTATGTTACAGATTGTGGATACCTTGTGCTCACATAGTTTTCTAAACCTATTCTAAACCTGGACCAGGACCAGGACCAGGACCTCCTCTGTGCTCCACATGCAGGTCACCTCTGGGACACTTTTCATGGAAATCCTACACGGCATCTTTGACATGATTTGTAGATTCAGCAGCTGTAAATGGGATTAACACACACACACGCACGCACGCACGCACGCACGCACACACACACACGCACACGCACACACACACACTCTTCTTTCTCCTCACTCAGAGGATTAGGGTGATCAAGGATTGAACTAATCTGAAACTAATCTGGTTACTGTCCCCTGAGATATGGATTTACATATTTGAATGAGTGTGTTTGTACACACAGCATGCGCACACCTTTGTGAATGTGTGTGTCTGTATGGAGATGAGTGTCAACCTGTGTGTGTGTGTCCGGACAGCGAATAGCCGATTAGTATTGATCATTTCAGATTAAATTAGTGTAGTGTACAGCTTGTAGACAACTTTAGCCAACAACCTGTCGGCAGTTTGACAGTCACCGTGTGTGTGTGTGTGTGTGAGACAGAGAGTGAATTCATTTAGTGTGTAGCAGTAACACTGTCTTAAATAACCAGCTGTCAGCTGCAGGTCAGTGCTTTTATTGGCCTGTTGGGAACTTTCTGTTATTCGTGCTGCAGGACACTACTTCATGTATGTTTCATGTAAAGCCTACATCCTCTATGAACAAAACTAAAGCAGTTTATTCAGATATCTCTGCATCAGAAACAGTGACATTAGTTTGTTAAACTATAACATTTTTGTAGCTGATAATGTGCATAAATCACAGAATGAATCCTTTTCATGTAGACAGATCATTTAAGTAGATCAGAGCTCAGCATCAGTAGGACTGGTCTTCTACGGTTACACTTAACCTATTATGACCTTCTGCTGATAACATGATGTTTACCAGCTGCACCTCTCTGACTCTTACCTTCCTCACAGTTGTCTCCTTTGTAACCAGTGTTGCAGATGCAGGCGCCCATAATGCAGATGCCGTGTCCTCCACAGTGGATGTCGATGCACTGGTTGGCCGGCACGTCGCACTCGGTGCCTTTCCAGCCGCTGTAGCACTGGCAGCGTCCTCTGGAGTACTGGCCGTTCCCGCTGCACAGCACTGGGCAGGCGGCTGGAGCGAACATGACGGATCAGTGAGACACGGTGGCTTTAAAGACTCGTTAAGTCACACACTTGAACCTCTAATGTTCCCCTGAGCTGCCACATTTTCAATTAGTCTAAGTCTTAAAATTTAACGAACGACTGTGCAACAATTAGCGCCTGGGTGGCCGAGTCTCTGTGTTTACCTCGAGAGCAGTCCGGCCCCAGGAATCCTGGGAAACAGTGGCAAATTCCTGAGAGACAATCTCCGTTTCCATGGCAATTCTGAGGACACTCCATGATGGACTCTGATTAACAGAGATAGAGAGAGAGAGAGGGAGAGAGAGAGGTTTAAGGATGGAAGTTAATTTGGTAGGCTGGATATGAAACTATGTTGGGAATAAAACACACACACACAAGACTGGTCCTCTGCGGTTGCCGTAGTTACGACCAGTCAGTCCAATCAACACATCCTAACATCCAATTATCCCGCTGCATTTCCTTCCCTCTGTCGCTCTATCACACACACACACACACACACACACACACACACACACACACACACACACACACACCACTGCTTCTCTTAACTGGCAATTTCTTGCACACTCACACACACTCATGTAGTACTTGTATATTTGTGAGGACACTCATTGACATAAAGCAGCACGTCGCCTACTGACCGTCACAGGTAAATAAGCTGATGCTCACCTGAACCTTCAAACTGAACCCTGACAGGCTTTTGAAGGTTGGTCCTAAAGTGTGTCCTCACTCTGAAGGTCCAAAAGTCAAATAGGTCCTCACAAAGATAGCTTTACGAGTCCACTCAGGAGGAACGTCCAATAGAACGAAGCATCACTGCAGACTGCAGCAGGCCTTTCACTGTATACTAGTGGACACAGCAGCTGCCTCTGCCTCTCTTCTTTTAAAATTTTTCTCCATTTCACTGATATGTTACACTGTTTTTTTGTCTCATCATATAATCAGAGCTTTTACATTCCTATTTATATTTTTAATCACTTCATCATGTCTTGGTTCTTGGTATGTTTATATGGTTATGTGTTCATATATGATGCACCATGACACCACGCTAAATTCCTTGTTTCTGACTTACTTTGCAATGAACTTGTTTCTGATTTCTGATTTTTTGAAATAGCTTTCTGCTGAAGAATCCTGATGTGGACATCATTAATGACATCTCACATCTTCCTTCTACTTCACAAGATTGTATTTGAGCAGCCGTTCCATCAGCTGAATATTGAGAAAATATTAGATAGATTCCAGTCCTGCTTTATTACAGAAAATAAATGACCTGCATTAGATTCAACTAACCATTACATTTTAATAATGTGTCATATGAATAGTCATGAAGTCAAATATTTTCTTTATGCTGATGATACACAACTTTATTAAACTGCTGAGGAGGAGAGGAGTTAAGGAAAGGAATCAGGAAAGGCCAGTAGCCTTAGTGATAATTATTATTAACTACTGATGATAAAAATCTGCTGCTTGTGTCTGAATCTCTGTGGCTGCTGGGCTAACGCTGTCCCACGCTGACAGGCTCACCTATGGCGATGGCGTTGTAAGACACTTGTTCGGTGTTCCTTCCATCGTTGTAAAATGCCAGATGCCAGATTCCTGTGTCCAGGTACTGAATGAAGCCGGCCTCGTGCACGTTCACGGAGCGTGCATGTCGACCTCCCCCAGACTCGTCGTCACGTGCACCAGCTGGGCGTGCACGTACGGCGTCTGCGTCGCTGAGCGACCGTTTGTCTTTGGAAATGAGGCGACTACCGTCCAGCAGCTCCACGAAGTCGTACTTTAAGACGAAAACAGGAGAGGCAGTGAGCGGTGACAACAACTTAATAACTGAGCGATGAACACCTCCTGATGTTAGCTGCTGTTTGACCTCACTCTTCATTAGGTTTGATTGATTCAGTCAGCAGTTTGCTTCTGTTTAAATAACATTTGACATTTTCTAATCACTAACTCACTACTGTGCTTTGAGCTCATTAACATATTCATATCAATTACCCAGAAACCACCTCACTTTTTTCTCAGTGAGAGGAGCCACAGTGAAAGAAAAGAACAGTACTTAGATGGATTAGGTTAGGACAAGGACACACAGACAACTGTCTATTATCTAAAGTGCGAACACTGTCTTTTACAGATAAGTGGATTAGTCTCTTGACAGAAGACGTGATTCATCACACAGAGATCTAAGTGGTAGTTTAGGTTTGTAAGAAGCTTATCTGCTTCATGATGAACCAAGAATCCATAAAACACCTGACCTGGACACACTGGAGGAGCTGCTAACGGTCAGAGGATTTCACTGATCTGTGATCTGTGGTGACATCTCTTCTGGTTCCTGCTCGTCCTGACTTTACTGTATTTATGTTCTTTGTCACACTGTGTTTGTTTTACCACAGCATCACTTTCATGCTTCACTGTCCTAAAGGTGGGTTTCAAGGGTTTCCTTGCACTCTAACATGGTTTACACTACTGCTGGCTCCATAAATGTGCTAAAACGATGTCATTTCATCGTTTTGAATGACAGGACTCTCATCTATTCTTATTTGTTCTTCTTCTGTGAAAAGCATTTAGCTGGATATTCCTTTATTCATATAATACAATAAAATGTGGATATTACAGACTAGTATACCCATGATTCACTGGAGTCAAATTAATAATCACAATCTTTTCCTAAACCTAAGTGTGTAACTATGGACGTAATGAGTGTGTAATGACCAGAGGTGAGGCCACCTCCATCACTGTGATAAACTTTGTTTGTTTGTAGTTGATGACTGAGAATGTTTCACTCCTGGTGGATCAGATTAATGTAAGTGAACTAGGTTTAGTGTAACCTCCTCCCTGATGAGCTGTGTGTTTAACTGACCTGTGTGTGTGACGGCGGCAGGCCTTTGCGTCCATAAACCCCAACGAGAGCGTCTTTCTGGACGGAGATGTTGAACTTGAGGAACTGTGGTTGGTCAATGTAGAGCTGGGACCTCCAGAACACTCCTTTGATAGATAGTCAGAACACAGGTCAAAAACCATGGCAACACTCAAGGTTTATCCCAAAATACATCAAACATCAGGATCATCTCATCTGCAGACAGCCCAATGTTTGACTAACAGACACCAACACATGTTCAGTATGTTCAAACGTCACTTCCTTAACTCTTTGAGTGCCATAGACGTATTTATACGTCAAAGTGGGGATTTGTAGTCGGAGCAAAAAGAGACGGTATACACCACAGAGATCAAAACAGGAAGTGGAGACGATCGAGATTAGAGAGTAAAACAAACAGAATGTGGAGAAAAAGTGGTGATTTTGGTGAAAGTGTCCTCTACTCTACCTCTGATAAAACAAGAATGGAACAAGGTAAAAACAAACTTTTTTTTCATGATGAAATAGAGAGTCTCTTCTTTCATTTGAGCTATTCAGTGTTTTCAGAGACATAGTACTAAATATTCTGTGGGTCTAGAAATATGACTCAAAATGGACAAAAACTCTGAAACAAGGTACTTTCTGTTTAATGAAAAAAACAGTTAAAAAACAGTTAACTGAAACTGTTAAAACTGAACTGTTGGACTGGACTTCATCAGCTTTGTGGAGAAGATTTACTTTTTGTTCTGGTGACAGATGGACTAACCTGGAGGGACATCCTGAACGGCTCGTCTTCCCACATCCACCTCTCCCGTGTCGATGGTGTTGTTTTCTAGAAGAAACATTTTACCTGCAGAAACAGAGCGAACAGATTCATTTCTGTCTCCACACAGGAAACTAAACTAAACCTGATCTGACGCTGTTATCAAACCACACATGGACACAGAGTCTGAGAGTTTCTTTAAGGGATGCTGTCTGGTGGGCCTTTTAACAAAAAATCATTTTAGGATTGATGGAAACACATTTTACCACGATGCTCAAACTGCATTTGCCAGCCTCACTAATGCATCTGCTTCATCAGCTGCCTTATTAGGCCGAGCTGCATGAAAAATGCATTAACTCCTCAACTTCAATTTGGTAAAAGTTGGGCTAAAGTCCTGGTCCTGGTGAATTAGACGAGTTTTAGTCGTCTCAGTGGAGAAGTGAACCTTTGTCACAGTAATTGAATGTAAATAGTGCTCACTGTGGAGATGGAAAGGCTCCACTGCCGTTCAAAGTTTGTAATTTCATAGCCTTTCCTGTTCAGGACATTACACTTTAACAGCTTAAGTCATGACATCTGGGCAGTAAACCAACACTGACTCACACTGTGTGTGTGTGTGTGTGTGTGTGTGTGTGTGGAACACTGAGCACATGGGTTCCACTAATATGAGCTGCAACACATGACAGGAGCCTTCAAGTCCAGACCGAGGGCACGAACATCCATCTTTGTGTCCACCAGCCTGCCTCCTCTCCGAGCGAAACATTTAGTTTAGAAGTTCTGCAGAAACAATTGAGGACTAAAAACGTTCAAGAGAGTCAGAACCTGATTCTTCTCGGTCAATTCAATCTGACCCCTGGGAGGAGGGCTGCCCTCACAGTGCTTTACTCTTTTTCTTTTAAAAAAAGACTCATTCATCATCTTTTCAGAGAGCAGAGCTATAATGGTCTGTTAGAGCTAAAATATATTTAAATTTAACTTTGCGTCAGTTTTGATGATCCCTGTGGACAACAGCAGGAGTGTTTCCCTTTAAAGGACGTCAGTCAGTCCTGCACAGTTCTGGGTCTGGTCCAGATTCTGGGTCTGGTTCTGGTTCTCCTGCAGCCTGGCATCGTCGTTCTAATAAAAGCTGATTATGTGGAGGCATGTTCCCCCATCAGAACGCTGGTAAATCCTGGGGACTTATTTAGTTACTTCCACATCTAATATGTCAAATATTAAACATTAAAATTGAAAGAACAGTGCATCAATAAGAGCCTTCTAAATAATACCACATTATTTCAATGTGTATGAAAGATGGATCATGGATGATAAAGTTGTACGGATAAAATGTTGTCATATAAATTCAAAATAAATAAACCTGACATATCTTACATCCTATTTGTTTTCCATGTCACAGTGTTATAACTCTGTTTATACATTTATTTTCACTTCCTGTACATTTTTCTTTTTATTTCACACTGAAACATGTTTCTTATGCCAACAAAGCCCCATTTAAATGTATTAATGATCATTGTAATTATTATTTTTTCCTGACATTTTGCAGCAGTCAAGTTAATTATGAACAAAACGTTATTTTACAAACACATCCCATAATGAATCATCATTATTTTATCTCTTGAAACTGTCAGAATTAAGACATGATTTTTGACTTATGGAGAAAAACCTGTTTTGTGACATCACAGTGACCTTCAGTGACCTTGACCTTTGACCATCATAGTCTAATCAGTTCATTGTTGAGTGACAGCGCATCGTTTGAGACAGATTTTAATAATTTCCCTCAGGGTTTATTTGTGCCTCTGGCTGCAGGAGTTCTAGTCCTTTCCAGAAGGATCCATGTTCATTAAAACATTTTGTCAGGTGACTCGTTAACCTGACTGCACACATCCAATCACTGCTCAACTAAAACCTCAACCTGGCGACAGGAAAACCTCAGCGCTGATCTGAGGAACAGAAAGTCAGAAAAAACAAAGAGACAGTGACCTCTGCAGAGACGGCAGATGGAGAGAGCAGTTAGCGTAGCTGCAGGATGTGTTCAGTTCAAGTATATTATGTTCAAATTACCTGACAGGATAGAGAGAGATAGAGGGAGAGAGAGAGAGAGAGAGAGAGAGAGGGAGAGAGAGAGCGAGACAGAGAGAGCGAGACAGAGGGAGACAGAGAGAGGGAGAGAGAGAGAGGGAGGGAGGGAGAGAGAGAGAGAGAGAGAGGGAGAGAGAGGGAGAGGGAGAGAGAGGGAGAGAGAGAGAGAGGGAGAGAGAGAGAGAGCACACCAGTCCTACTGAGAACAAAGTCAAACAAAGATTATGAAAAAACATTTTGGAGGAAACATAACACCACTCAGATCATGTTTCTTTTTTTTTATATATATATATATATATAATCTACATTTCAGACGACATCACACCACTGAAGTTTGCAGATATGTTCACCTCAGCAGCCTCTGTGCTCCTACTTTTTCTGCAGTAAATCAACAACAGTACACTTCCTGCACTGGCACTGAACATAAATCACATTGCAGGAGGATGTCCGCAGTGTTGCAGCATGAGGAGGTGCTCATCTAAATAAACTCCTCCAGCAGACTCAGGTTTCTCTCCGGGGTTTCAGTTTGAAGCTTCATGTCTTTCTCCTCACCGTTCTGTCTCGTCTTCGTTGCAGCTTTCCCTGCCAGGAGAAAGAAGGAGCTCACCATTATCTGTAGACACCATGAAGGTGTTGGGCGTCGTGTCTCTTCCTCCTCCTCCATTTTCAAACGCTCCATATCCCTCGTTCTCCTGGAGCTGCCAGTTCAGACCAAACAGGTGCATAGCTGCAGGTGAAGAGGGGAAATGAGCCCGTCTTTTAGAAACATGGAGAACATCTGTGATGCTCTCTGCTTAAGAACACAAGTATGCAACCATAAAACATAAAGACATGACCATAAATATGGAGTTTCCCTCTTTCTGCCCCTCACACAGTGACCAGCAGCATCAATGGACGCCTCCAGCAGCTAATCTGACCTCCCCTTCCCACACAGCCTCTCCTCCTGTTTCTGTCTGGGTTTATAAATCATCTGCTCGTTTTCTCCTCTCTGCATCTAAGTGAGATGGAAACACATTTTTCTGAGGCCAAACTGGTTCAAACCAAGCAGCAGAGAAACAGCTCTGAGTTCACACCAATAAATCCACATCATTACATCCTCTATCAGTCCACTGGTTCAGCTTCATTCAGACCAACAAGGGGCGATAGATAGATAGATAGATAGATAGATAGATGGATACATAGATAGATAGATAGATACATATATAGATAGATACATAGATAGATAGATGGATAGACAGATAATTAAAGGTATAGTGATGCTGTGAGGATCAGAACTTGTTTTGCTTCAACATGGAGGAACAAGAGGAGTCTGGATTCTTCATCTCAGAGTCGTGTCAAGGACCAATTACTGATTCAACTTGGGAACATTTAGTGAGAACTAACACACACACACACACACACACACACACACACACACACACACACACACACACACTGCCTCATTAAATTAGAGCCGTGCTGTGTGAGCACGTTATCCACAAACCCTCCTGGTGAGGATAGGAGCAAAGGGTCATGGGAGAGTGCTGGCTAATCGACAGGAGTGTGTGTGTGTGTGTGTGTGTGTGTGTGTGTGTGTGTGTATTAATGGCCATGGTAACCGTCACGCCAGACTGGCTTTCTCTGACAAAACCTTTTTAGGAAATTTTGGAATTAAGGGAACATTTCAGAGGACTGTAGTTGTGGATTAAGGAAGAAGACAGATAAAACACCTGTACATATATTTATATTTATATAGATCCATCCATGCCAGGTGGTCAGCAGGTAAACTGATTCAGATAACATGTTGGCTGGTTGCTATTACTATATATATATATATATATACGTATATATATATATATACATATATATATATATACATATATATATATATATATATATACGTATATATATAATGTATATATATATATACATTATATATATACGTATATATATATATATATATACGTATATATATACGTGTATATATATATATACGTATATATATACATATATATACGTATATATATGTATATATATATATATATACATATATATAATTATATATATGTATATATATATATATATACGTATATATATATATATATACGTATATATATATGTATTCTTGAGGAATGCTTTGTGAACTCAGAGCTGTCTCTGGTGGAAAACTTGGATCGATGTTAAACGAACCGTCCCACTGTGTTCAGAGATGAACCAGTTTCAACAAACCAGTGAGTCCAGTGAGTGTGTGCAGCGGATCAAACTGATCCCAGTTCATCCTGATAAGCTGACACTCAGTGAGGGGATGATCCTCCTCTGTGCTGAGGACAGATCAGAGGACACTGGTTCTTCTTCTTCTCCTGCTGACAGGTGTTTCTTCACAGGTGTTCAAACTCCACTGATCTCTCAGAGTCATACTCATATGTTCATGATGGATGTTCATGTTGGGCCTATTAGACCTTTCTGTCATCCTGACAGCAGATCAGTCAGATTCTTCTGCTTCTCTTTCAGTTTTTATTCAGCCTGAATTAAAGAAAATCCATGCAGTGATATGAAATAATCCTCAGTCCTCTCTGCCTGCCTGGACTTTCTCTTTTCTTCTTATTCTGTGTGTTCAGGATTTTATTCCTTTGAGTCGCTGCTTCGTCCTTCTCTCTCTCTCTCTTTATTCACTCTGAAGCTCGCTCGCCCTCTCTCCCCAACAGTATACATATATATATATATATATATATATATATATATATATATATATATATATTATTTAAGTTTTTTAATTATTAAATAAAAAATATTCTGAGCTACACCAAATATTCGACCCATAGAGGAACAATTAAAGCTGTTATGTTCAGGAAATATAATGAAATATGTTTTACATATGATTATTAGACGCACTGTGCATTCGGGAAAGGTAAACAAATATTTATTTTTGTTTTGTTTAGTTTAAATGAAGGAATCAAAATGAAAAGTGTTGGCCCACAGCTATTTTATTATTATTATTATTATTTATATTTATTTATATTTATTATTCTTTTTGTAAATTGATTTCCTGTGATAAAAAAAGCAGATTAAATAAGATTCTTCTTCTTTCTGCTCCCTTTCATTCAGATTTGGGAACGTTGTGTGTTCTGTACGTTGAGTTGTTTTGATTTTAATCAGTGAATGAAATAAAAACATTTAAATAGATATAGATATATAGATATATATATAAATGTACGGATGCTGATGCTGAGCAGCAGGACTCTTTGTGACGCTGTGATCCTTCCAGAGATCAGAATAATTGTCATCACTATGCTGTGGCTCCTGAAACGATACTAGAACCATGATAACATAGATCAGGGCTGCAGAATGACTGAAATGAAGCGATGGACTCTGAACATATTCACAGGTCAGCTGATCCAGTTGGAGGTATCTGATTGGAGGTGAAGGCCTCTCAGCCGTGCTCTGTTTGTTCCATGTATGAATCTTTTCTATGTGGATGTGTGTCTGAGCTCAGAAGCGATCCAAATCTCCCTCTCCGTCTGTCACAAGCCGTATGAAAATATAAAATATGCACATACACTATGTATGGGTTTCTCAGTGTGTGGCTCTTCTAACGGTGTCAGAATGAAACAGGAAGTAGGAGATCTTTAGATCCAAAGACCATCTGAGCTCCAGTCATGAATGACTGTGTTCATTGTGGGAATCGATGACCTTTTCTATAAGAACACGTCTCTTCCTCCTCCTCACTCACTTTCCTATCCTTCGTCTTTCTCTCAGGACTTTTCTCAAAGAAGATCACCCACACACGATCTGAAGAGAAGAAATGTGAGGAATTTAAAGGCTAATCGTGTTTCTTTATTCTTGGACTGAAACCTGCACTTACACATATTTTAACTCCTTCTCCTTTTTAAAATGAGTTGGAAATTTGATGTCACGTTTCTTATTAAATGTTTTTAAACACGATTTAAAAACAAGATTCGTCTTTTTGAGACAAAGTCCGTTAAAAAGGAAACTTTGACGTCAAATATGTGACACAAATGTACCAGTTATTCACTAAAGACATTAAAGTGATAAAAGGATGTTTGAAAATATTTTTGTACCACTTTCTTTGTCCTTACTGCATCATAAACACAGTTAACTATTACAATGGATTGAAACTTGTGTGCTTTGTGTGCTAAATATGTTGGAATGACACATTTTCATCAGGTTTTCCTAAACCTAAACAAACCTGACACTATTTCCTGCCTTTTTATCTGAACCCTGGAAGAAGAAAAAAAAAAAACAGCATTCCTTCAGTGTGATGAGCATCGTCACTTTAGAGCGGATGAGGTGGATTATCACCTGGAGCCTTCAGGCTGCAGTGAGCTCAGGTGAGGTCTTACCTATGCAGTAACAGAGCAGGACGGAGAGCAGGACCGACAGTCCGACTGCACTGAGGGCCGTACACCTGAGGAAGAACAACAGCACACAGATCACACTGCAGCTTCAGCCTGGAACAACGTCCAATAATTCACTCTTTAATGAGGAGTTCCTCAGGCTTCACATGAAGGACATGTTCTGGTGCAGCTTAAATTAAATATATATGTATATTTTCCTTCTAAGTTCTGATCATTCTCATCTGCTGCTATATAAAATATATAGTGATAATATTTACAAACATATAATCTTGTATGTAACATTGTACAGTTATTCACCTTAAATTTTTTCTTAAACTTTTCATTGAAGTAAAAAAGAGAAAAGAAAAATACAGTGACTACAAACTTATAGAATAGTTAACTAGTTTATAATGAATTATTATCTGGACTGTACTCACTACTAAAAAACTAAAACTGGCATTTAGTAACACTTTTATTTATTTACTATTATTTTATGCTTTTATCTGTGAGAGTTCCCTTTATGTTACAGAACCAAAGTGAGGTGACTTTTGTTGACATTTCTATGAGAAACCCATTACAGTGCTATTTATTTACCTTTTTATTTCTATGTTTTTCTTGTCCTACTCATTCCTTTTCTTTTTATATGTATTTTTGACTTAAGTTTTCTGTTACTATAATTCTACATATTTCTTTCTGCATTGTTGTCTATAATTTTATTTTATTTGTCCATAATTTAGAGCTCAGATTTAGTTTTGCTTGAGATGGACGAGTTGTTGCGGAAATGAGATAAAGGAGTGAATAAAGGAAGGGGAAAGAGAAGGAAATGAGCAGGGATCTTCTCACCTCCATGAACAGTACTTAGAGGACTTCTTGAACTTGAAGGCGGAGCGGGACAGGGTGTTCCTCGGCAACGGCCTGGTGGGCGGGGAGTACACTGAGCCCGTTGCCATGGTGTAGCCAGGGGTTGCCGTGGAGAAGAGGGGGGTGGTGCCTGTACCTGTTTTAAAGAGGAAGTGCCTGGAGAGAAGAAACACAGAGAGACTTTAGTCCTGCTGCAGCAGAGAGGGATTATTAGTTATTATTATTAGTTATCATTAGGTATTATTATTAGTTATTATTAGTTATCATTAGGTATTATTATTAGTTATTATTATGAGTTATTATTAGTTATCATTAGGTATTATTATTAGTTATTATTATTAGTTATCATTAGGTATTATTATTAGTTACTATTATTAGTTATAATTATTAGTTATTATTATTAGTTACTATTATTAGTTATTATTAGTTATCATTAGGTATTATTATTAGTTATTATTAGTTATCATTAGGTATTATTATTAGTTATTGTTATTAGTTATTATTAGTTACTATTATTAGTTATTATTATTAGTTACTATTATTAGTTATTATTATTAGTTATTATTATTACTTATTATTAGTTATCATTAGTTATTATTAGTTATTATTATTAGTTACTATTATTAGTTATTATTATTAGTTATTATTATTTGTTACTATTATTAGTTATTATTAGTTACTTACTATTATTAGTTATCATTAGTTACTATTATTAGTTATTATTATTAGTTACTATTATTAGTTATTATTATTAGTTATTATTATTATTATTTGTTACTATTATTAGTTACTATTATTAGTTATTATTATTAGTTACTATTATTAGTTATTATTATTACTTATTATTAGTTATCATTAGTTATTATTAGTTATTATTATTAGTTACTATTATTAGTTATTATTATTAGTTATTATTATTATTAGTTACTATTATTAGTTATT
Organism: Synanceia verrucosa; assembly: GCA_029721515.1. Lineage (NCBI taxonomy): Eukaryota > Metazoa > Chordata > Actinopteri > Perciformes > Synanceiidae > Synanceia > Synanceia verrucosa. Next base: position 27,654,685 of record CM056555.1, on the reverse strand, counting down.
ATTATTAGTTATTATTATTTGTTACTATTATTAGTTATTATTATTTGTTACTATTATTAGTTATTATTAGTTACTTACTATTATTAGTTATCATTAGTTACTATTATTAGTTATTATTATTAGTTATTATTAGCTATCATTAGGTATTATTATTAGTTACTATTATTAGTTATCATTAGGTATTATTATTAGTTATTATTAGGTATTATTATTAGTTATTATTAGTTATCATTAGGTATTATTATTAGTTATTATTATTAGTTACTATTATTAGTTATTATTAGTTACTTACTATTATTAGTTATTATTATTAGTTACTATTATTAGTTATTATTATTAGTTATTATTATTATTAGTTACTATTATTAGTTATTATTATTAGTTATTATTATTATTAGTTACTATTATTAGTTATTATTATTATTATTTGTTACTATTATTAGTTACTATTATTAGTTACTATTATAAGTTATTATTATTAGTTCTTATTAATTCCTGCAGTGAACAGTCGTGTCGCTCTGCTGCCCCCGGTGACAGGGTCAGGTAACAGTGTGTAACTGTGTTTATTACTGTCTAAAATGTGCTAACTTCCACCAGCTCTGTGACATTAATCGTTTTTCCATAAACGGTAATTTCTCAAGACACCATTTGTGTGTCTGGAGGAGAGCTCAGTGTTATCAGAGCCAGCAGACTTCCTGCTGCTCCTTCACATTAAAAGCTTCCCACTAGCTCTCCACCTCACCGTTCTGTGAAGCAGTAGAAAGTTTCTATGTTATTTTTCTGGTGAAGAAGTGAAATACTGTTTCATTCCTGTTTATCTGTATGCTGAAGTTAGTCAGTTAGCTCTTTGTAAACCGATAGAAAGCTAAATTATCATCAGCGTTACATACCAGGATGCTTCTCCTACTGTGAGAAGCTGACAAATCTTGTGCTCATTAATCTGATTAATGAAACCTGTGACATGCATTTATTTTTGTCCCATTCTCGAGCATGACGTCTTCTGCCACCAGCCCTGAACTCATTCATAATCCATAACACGCTCTCTATTAATTATTGTGTAAAGCAACACAGAGCCACAAGGTTAACGGCGTTTGTCAGGAATCAGGGTGAGAGCTTTGACTTCATCTCTCATCGAGGAATTAAAAAAAAAACAGAGTCTGTAAAGTCTTGATGAGCTCTCAGCCACTGGAAAAACCCTCTGTAGGATGATGGATCAAACACAGATCATATTTGTCCACACACTTCTTCTGTATTTCCAAAAAGGAAAATCACTGTTGTGTACATGCACAGCTCAGGTCACAAGGTCACCATGTCTAATTAATGACAGAACTCTGTAATTACAATCAGACTGCTCTCTAACAAGGCTGTGTGATTAACAATTAGAAGCTATTATAAGCAGCGTCCTTCAATTAATACCTGCCTGCAGGCTGGAAGATGTGAGGAGAGAGATAGAGGAGGTGAGGAGGAGGTTAAAGAACAGGAAGTGGAGATGATGATGATGATGATGATGAGCTCCTCCACTAACCAGACTGAAGCTCACTGAGTGAATGACTGAATACATGTGAATAACTGCTATATTTCACTTTTTATTCCCCGACCATTAACAGCTGGCTGGTGTAAAAATAATCCTTCCTATGGCACACATCACCACACTATATCCAGCTTTTATCCCAGTGCTACTTCTTCTATTTTATACGCTGTTTAATGTCAATTTAATGTCTATTTCATTGCTGCTAAACTGCTTTTCACTGTTGAACAACAATGACAATAAAGATCTATTCTATTCTACTCTAAAGTGCTTTGATTGACGACTTTAGATTGTTAGGTTATAGCTCATTTTATTTATAGATCTATATTTATCTGGATGGAACTCAGGACTCAGGTGTTGACTCACCTGGAGGATATTCATGATAAGAGGAACACCTCAGGTGGTTCGACTTCTGTTTGTTGAAATCTACATTAAATGACAGATTACTGATATGATTTTTGTGTATCTGTGTGTGAGTATTTTTTATAGCACATCATTATTTATCACCATATGAAAGAGCCTCACCTCTCTGTAGAGTGGAAATAAAAAAAAACATTTTATGATGCTTTCATTCAGTATGAAAGAGGATGAGTTTATATATATATATATATATATATATAAAATATAATTCAAAAAGTTTGTTTCACTGTCACTGATATGACTTGAATTAAAAAAGACCAGTTCTGACAACAACGGCGGTCGTCTCCCTGGAGAAACTTCCCTGATTTTCCTCAAGCTTTCATTTTTGTTTTTTTTTTAATTCTGGCTCCGCTTCCTTTCATCACTTTCATATCAATTAATTATGAAGTCGAAGTGAAGCTGAACAAGACGAAAATCATGATACCAATACAAGATATCTGGAAATAGGACTAAACTAAAAACAAAAAGAAAAAGATGTGATGTCGACATGTTTTAATATCCTCAGTCTCTGGCTTGATTTGAAATGCTCAGACAGTTTTTGAAGGTCTTCATGGTGTCGGAGCGACCCTTTCCCACTTTAACCTTTTACACTGAATCCCAGTTAGACTTTTTCTGCAGCCAGGAGGCGTTCATGTGTTTCAGGAGAAAAGGAATTTCCCTGTTTTTTCTTTTACAGACATCACAAGGCCGTTTGCCGCCGGCCACACATGGCTGCTCTGGTGTGAATTTAGTGTTAGCATGTTAGCATATGTATGAGACACAACAGACTTTCAACTGAATGTAAACCCATGTGTGTCGTTATCAGACAGTCTCTGCTCCGCTGAGGAGGAAGATGGGACGAATTAACTGAGAGAGTCACAACAGCTACTGATCACATGACTCTTCTAACCCTAAGTAAGGTGCTTGGAAAGCTGAGCATGATGGGTGTTTTTCTGGATTTTCTGCTCACATTCAACAGTATCTTCTCCTGTTCTTTGCTTATACAGCAGAGAAACACTTTTATCATGCTGAGATGATTTGTGATGAAGTTTTCCTGCAATAGTTTAAATTCTGCCTCTTTTGTCTTTTCCTTTCAGATGAGACCCATCTGGAGGATTCAGTGCTTATATTCATCTGTTCATATGTTTATATTCATTTTGCATGAAACTTTTCAGGCTGAAAATCAGCAGCTTTGATCAAAAAATGAGTTGTGGCGTTTCTATCATCGTCATATCAGCCAGCAACAGATCAGAGACATGACGTTTGCATGATGCTAATACTCGAGGACATAAGAGACCAGGACCAGGAGCGGGACGGACATACAGCTGGACTGCAGATAACGGACTAATGAGTCTTCATGAGTATTTAAGTGTGCATCAATTAGAGGCGGCAGAGAGCGAGGATAATCAAGAATAAAATGACCGCAGTGAGCTTAGCTGACAGCTAGCATGTCATCAACCATCACTAATCTGCTAGTCTGCTAATAATAGCGCTATTCTACAACCTGCATTTACATGACATTAATATTTAGAGCGAGCCTTTAAGTGTCTCTGACAATAGGAGCGACTGAAGGAGGCTGAGGGTGTTAAAGTGTGACAGGAAGCAACAAAAGCATCAACAGACACAGGTTACGCAAAATAACTGGAACTAATGAGCGGAGAGCAGATGCTGGACACAGCGCTGTGGCTGGAATATCTACCAGCTTTTATCCATATACAAGAGAATGATTTCATTTATGTTCCAGCAGCTTGAACGTGATCATTTCACTGGCTCAGTGACATATTGATCATTTTATTTATTCATGTTCGTGTTCTTGTATCTGCGCCTGTCTGCACACATTTTGGATTTAAACTGTTGTATTTCATGAGTCTTTAATGTGCCGGCAGGATCCAATAAGGTGAGTGAGGTCCATCAGGAATGAGGAAAAGTTGCCATGGTAATGCTGTTAGTCCTCAGCAGCAGCAGCAGCTGTTATTGCTATTGGTGTTTTATATTGAGTGGTTATTAAAAAGAAACCAAAGGAGAGATGGGTTTTTCAAAAGAAAAGACACTCTAAAATATATTCCATACAGAACTCAATAAAATGATAAACTAGGTTCATTTTATGGCCATTTTTTAAAATTATGATCCAAACAAAAATTTACATCATGTGTAATTATTCCACATCCAACATTTTGAAGAGTACATTTCATCACTTTCATGTTACTTATTGTCATGTTGACATGAGCCTGTTTGAGAACATCAACACGAATCTAAAATGTAAAATACCAACATCGATATGAAACCACAAAACAAGTAAAAGTACAGACTAATTTAACCAGGAAGGAAAAGACGTCAGCTCTTCTGCAGCCTGAACAGAAATCTGATCATTCTTCTGGTTTCACTGTTTCCTTCTCACCAACGCCTCTCTACATTCACTCTGCAGCTCTACAGATATACTGTATATATATATATATATATATATATATATATATATATACACATATATATAATATATATGATATATATATAACTAGCCTTCAGAGCAGGGGTCACTGCTGCCATACACTATTTTTCATGGTACGTCTTCATTTCAGCATCAATAGTGCAGCTGTGTGTGTGTGTGTGTGTGTGTGTGTGTGTGTGTCAGACAGATTGACGATCAGCACCTGCTCGATCAGAGACCAGTTGTGTCGGCTATCCCTTCACACAATAAGTGCATGCACACAAATCTCTGTGTGCGTGTGTGTGTGTGTGTGTGTGTGTGCGTGTGTGTGTGTGTGTGTGTGTGTGTGTGCGTGCACCTGTCAGTGGAGGGATCACCACCTCTAAATGAGGACATTCACACTCTGCTGTCTAATCTCACCTCTTTCTCTGCTGCTTTCATCTCTGATCTCATAAAGAGTCCAGAACATATTTTACACTTTGATGTTCTGTCACTTTAAAAATCAGCTGATAAATAAACTCTTTAATAACGGAGACATAAACCTGACAAGCTGTACATAACGTATAGAGCGTACAGACTGTGAACTGATTCACTCATTAACTTATTGGGAGGTCTGCAGCAGTTTACAGCTTACAAAACACACTGCACAGAAAGAACACCTATTTAATATAATATAATATAACATAATGTGATATAATATAATATAATATAATATAACATAATGTGATATAATATAATATAACATAACATAACAAAATATAAGATTCTTCAATTTAATTATCAATTCTTCAGTTATCTATCAAAGCATTATAGACACAGTAAAATAACACATTTTCACATACACGTGCATTTAGTAATTCTGTTTTTTTATCTTTATTAGCCAAGCTATGTTGGCCTTATAATCAATACTGTTAAATTATATATCAATAATGCTATATATAATTATTTTATTATTAGTTTGTGTAATTTGAAACAATTTATAAACTAATATGTTTATAGATTATATGTTGCATCAAAGCTGATAACAAACATGAACTATCACCTTCTAGTTACATTATATTTATTTTCAGTTTATTGTTGCACACATAACATTTTATATAAAGTATTTTAATGAATTATAAACCCAATGCAGCAGAAAGCAGTTAACACAGTTATAACCATCTACTTTAATCATGTTTATAGAAGCTTAATAAAGTTTTATGTATCAAGTTATTATATGAATTAATTTGATCATTAAATACTTTATTATAATTATCAATTGCAAATTCATAATAGATGTCCGAATAGTGTTTAAAAATGCTTTCCAATAATTGGTCCATTTATTAATGTAGTGTCTGTAGATAGACTTCTTATATTCACACTGACACCGTAGATCTGATTTTATGCTAAATATTTTGTGTTTTCATGTTTCGTCATTCATCACAGCCTCAGTGTAAAAATGTTTTAGACCAGTTTAGGGTGAGTCAGTCCTGCTTCTCTAATGTAGTGATGATCAGATAAACGGTCCTGCAGTGAAGTAACTGAAGAGGATAAACCAGAGACATGAGTCCACATTTGTCACTACACAGGTGGACATGAAGACAACATGGAGAAACAGATTATTAGAATTATTAGAAGAAGGACAGGAAGGTCAGGATGGAGGAAGAAGAGCTAAAAAGAGCATCTGGTGCAGAAGTATGATGTTTTTCTTTGTCTCGTCTTGATGGATCCAGTCAAACAGAAACATGGAGTCATGGTGATCTGCAGCGTCACAGACAGAACTGCATGTAGGCTGAAGGTATGTGGCAGTTGGTGAGTGTTTTGTCTGCAAGATTAACTACAGAGTCTATATGATACCACGGCTGTGACACACACACACACACACACACACACAGTCCATCCGACACCATGTCAGCTGACAGGAATGTTGAGGAGAGAAACAGCAGAGTTTGAACAGGACTGGACTGATACTGATCTCCAGTCAGTCACTGATACCTGAAGTTCACAGGACTTCACAGGATTTCATTTTCTACCGAGTCTGTTCATCACCGCTGACTGAAAACGACTGAAGGTTGATCTTATTCTCCCCTTCTCCACCAAAAGGAACCTGGTGTTTAGTTCAACTTTTGTTCCTCCTGAGCATCGGACTCTTTTCCACTGACAAGGAGTCCAGTCAGAGCCACGTCATTCAGCTTCAGTACGTCACAGTATTTTCATTTTCACCTGGCAAAGCTTGTGCGGTGCAAAATCAAAACAAGGCTTTTTAAGCTCCAGGGTCAGTGCTTAAACTGTGGAAACACAAAGAACTGGACTAAGAGAGGAAACTGCTGAGAGCGACACTGACAGTCCAGTGATCAGTTTCCACTGGTGACTCGTGAAATGTGAGAAGGAATAAAAGGTGGATGATCTTGAGAAGACACTGGAGGTGACCTCTCACCTGTCAGTGAGCAGCAATAGACCATCATGTTCCTGAGTAACGGCCACATAACTGCAGGCCTTCACCAGCCAATGAGCACACTGGGTTACTGTGTCTTATATCTCCTATGAGTCCTCTATAATTTGAACATCAGTGGTCATTAGACACCTTATGGTCTGTTACTGGTGACTGTGGCTATAAGACTGTTAGAGAGGAGGTCACTGGGACAGAAAGACGATTCACTGATCGACTGATCGAAGTGTCAGCCAATCAGAAAGCTCAGCTATTTATCACATTATATGTATAAGGAGTTCAAATTTAGATAAGTCCCTACTAACTGTCCAAACTGTCCTGAGAGGAAAATTCACACATTAAAAAAAATCTGCTTTTTTTCCACACAGAAAACTTGATAAACTGTGAGCAGAAACCTGCAGCTGTTCAGGGATCAAATTATTTAGTATTATTTCTTTTTCCAGTGACTTAAGTCAAGTGATGGTTGTGAAACACAGAGAGCATAAAATAATAAACTGAAATGAAATCTAGGTATGTTTAATTTTTTCACAGTAAAATATTGTCACTGAAAAGCGACAATAAAGTTCTATTTTAAACAATGAAAGTCAGTTTAGCAGCAAACATGAACTGAACAGTATATCTGACATATAAAAATATAATAGAATAATAATAGAATCAAAATATAAATAGAAAATAGAATAAAAATAGTCATTAAATAATTAAGGAAGTTTTGGGCAGCAGTTCAGCTCGTCTGTACTGTACTCATGCATTTTTTAAAATCCTTTAAAAAAAAACCAAAACTATATGTGGTCAGATGGTGCGTCACCATGTGATATGACTGTCATAAGCTGCTGCCAGGACCTCCTGCAGACCAACAAGAGCTTTCTTTAAATTAAAGTTCCTTAAAGAAGCTTAAAGTTACTGAGGTATCGACCAGTTTTCGGTGAGAATCTGACAGCATGAAGGACGGAGCAGCCAACCAGGACGAGACGCTACACTTTGAAGATGATGGACTGGAGAGCTGGCTCAGTGTGTGTGATTTAGCATGCAGGGACGGCCTGCAGGTCACACAGCATTCATTTTTCAGCTCCACCCCTCCAGTAGTTTCATTTCCAAGTCTGTCTGAATGTGTGAGGAAGGGAAGGAGGGAAGGAGGGAGGTCTGTCTCTGCAGGGCTGAAAGACGATGCTCTGAACTCTGAGTGTTCGTCTCTCACATGAAGCTGAAGCTGAGCCAGGGACATGGTTTGGCCGTCCCAAAGGTCCAAACGTTCAGCACACAAGCAGCCAAACTGCTGGGGGTTGTTAAGATCTGAGAGCAGACATTCCCTCCTTCATCCATCCATCAGCAGCTCCTCCTCCTCCCAGGGAACGAGACAACAGAAGAAAGGAGGACGGACAGAGACGCTACAAATTGTCTGGTGAAATAAAGGTCGAGGTTAAAGTTACCGTGTGTGTGTGTGTGTGTGTGTGTGTGTGTGTTTGGTCTTCATAAGACTATGAAACCACGGCTCATGGTTCGGCCTAAACACACAACCAGCCCGAATGGTGGAAGTTACAAAGGCAGACATTTCTCCATCTATCAGTTTATCGCTCTCCTTTTCTCTCCAGCTGAAAGACATTAACAAGAGAAAAAAAAGAAAAGGAGGAAGGAGTGAAGGAGGAAGTGGGAACAAATTGTGTGGAGAACAGAAGGTGAAGGTGGCTCCTATAAATCCTCAGAGTGAACGGAGGCCTGGAGCAGAAGGGCTTCACGGACACCAGAGTGACGTTTCACTTTTTACAGCGTTCAAAGACAAAGACAGAGCGACAGATCAACGATGGACGAAGGTTCAAATGAGCCAATAAAAGAGAAGAGAAGCACAGCGACATCGAGCCGATCGCTCTCTGAGACCACAATTAAACAGCAGAAGAAGAGGAGATGATGTAGTGGACCAGGGGTGTCGCTAGGTTTTAAAGACTAGTGAGGCTAATTTGGCTATGTATGTATGTGCATATATATTTATATAGAGAGTTTTTGAAGGGTGGTGCAAAAAGGAAAAAAAGTTTTTCGAGTTTTCGCATCTTAAGCGCATTTTTGGCACTTTAGCGCTCGTTTTTGCCACCAAAGGGGGAAAATTAGCGCACATCTTTCAACAATTGGACCATGAGAGGGGCAAACGTATTTAAGTAATTTATGAACAATGAAAGATTATATGATTCTTAATTTAAACTTATATTCTGACCACTTTATATTGAATTTGTCTGCACGTGTTTATAAAAAAAAAAGGAAGATAATAGCAATACAACACCAAATTATTTAGGGGGCTTCAGCCCCTCCTTAAATAGGCCTGATGATGCTACTGGTGTGGAGTCACCACTGTCCTCTTTCTAATACTACTTCCTCTTCCTGTCAGCCATGTTTTGAGAGGCTTGTCGTATTTCTGGGAAAAGATCTTGCAAGTTTTGCTAATCCTTTTATTAAAACCACGAGAGAAAATCCTGATAAACAGGAGATGTTTAACAACGGGAAACAAACATAAAGAAAGACACATTTTAATTCTGCCAGCAGCTTCATTTCTCTGGACGTCTCATAAAGTTTCCTGTTTTTGTCTCAACGTCTTTTCACTTTGTCAACAGTCCAGGTCAACTCACAGCTCTTATTCAGCCCAGATCTACGGTGAATAAATAATAGAATAAACTGTATTTCTGCTCCCTTTTAATTAAACCAGGAGGAGAGGGCATCGCTGTCTCCTCTCAACATTTGGCTCAGATGATGAAGTGGCCATGCAGTTTCATTTTTAATACCGGTGTCACTCCGCATGACGCTGCGCATACATCACATGGTGGCTGAGAGCTCGGAGTTTAGATTTAACATTCAAATAAACAGTGAAGGTTCAGTGATATAAACTGTCCCTGAAGACATGAACATCATCTAGATTATTCTCAAAACACTGGAATACACACTTATTATTCATCTACTCATAAAAAAAAAGATTTTCAAAGTGAGCTATAAATTAGTGAATCAGCATAAAATAAATGTTATGAGCACATTTTACACAAAAATAAATGAGACCAAATAACCGTGTTTAGGTGCTGTATGCCGTTAATAGATGACAATAATCTGATCTCTAAAGAAAATAATAAATAATACATTTTATTTTGTGACCCTCATAACATTATTTTAATCCTAATCACATTTCATTTGACCACAAAAATAAGTGCTGGTGCTGCTGCGCTGCCCTCTGGTGGACAGGTGTGACATTAGGTAGCTGTTAGAAGATGGGCCAAAGTCATTTATTTAAATTCAAAACAACATTTTTTGCCTTCATGTTATTTTTTTGGATTAAACATCTTCACACATCCCACATGCAGCTCGGACAGGAAGTGGAGGCCTACCTGGTCTCCAGAGGCACATTGCTACCCAGCACCCAGCTGTCTTGCAGCGGGACGCTCTCGGGGGGCGTGGTCTGCAGCTCGGCTGGTGATTGGCCGGCCACAGGGGCCGGGCTTCCAGTAGGAGGGGTTAGCTGCCGCGTCGAATTCAGTGATTGGCCAGCGTGGTGCGTAGAGCCCAGGGATTGGTTGAGAGCGGTTACAGAGGGCTGCTGGCGGTGAGGGGGAGGAACCGGAGGCAGGGTGGAGCCGTGGTGGTTCGATGGTTGTTCTGTCGAAAAGAGAGGAGGACAGGTGTTTGTCTTTTTACTGCGTTTAATCCTGGAATTGTTCAGGTTTGTTCATATATATGACATATGACAGGAATCTGAATTTCCAGCACCACAGAGGATCAGACTCTGACAGTTCATCAGCGTAAAGACAGACTGAAATGAAACGATCGTGTTCATGTGTGTCACATTTAGAGTCCATGTCCCTGAAGCTGCTCATGGCTCCATATGAAGAGAAAAACAAACTGTTGCTTTTCCCCTAAATCACAGAGAAATTTGCATTAAGTCCACCGTGTTATATTAGAGCTCCCTGAGGTGTTAGTCAGGTGTTCAGTATCAGGTCTTCTCTGTTTACTGTCAATGCCACATGAGGTTTAAATCAGCAGTACGGTGCTGGTAAACACATTCAGAGAGAATCATCAGCTTGTAGCTGTCACATAGAGCATGCAGCGACCTGGACGTTAACCACCATGGAAGCTCCCAGGTGGTCCAGGCTGCTGAGAAATGTGACCCAGCTGAATGCTGATCAGTGACTGGCCTTCACCAAGCCCTGCTTCACTTCCATAAAACTGTTGGTTGGATGTTGACCTGGCTTTAACTCCTCCTCCTCCCCCCAGGTCTTTCTGGCTCCGCTCCGTCCTCAGGGTGCTCTGAAGGAAATGAATGGCAATGCTTGTGTTTGATTTGCATAAAGAGCATCACGTCTCCATTTCCCAGCCCTGCTGTTATTCATTCTCCTCAGAAAGCAGAGGAAAGAGCAGGGATATGAGCAGAGCAGTCGGCTGGGCGAGGGAGAGAGCTTTTTGTTTGTGGACACAGTGCCCCCCCTCCTCCATATGCTGCTTTGCTGCTTTAGTAATTGCTCTACTTCTGTAAACCTTCAAGGCTAACCACTGAGACTCACACACACAGTCAGGATGAGTGTTCAGGCATCATTAAGAAGACTGCATCTGTGTGTCATCAATGCAAATATATGTAAATAAAGCAAAACACCTCGTATTCACTCACATGTGAAACACACACACAGACAGGCTACTGTTGGCCTAATAAAGCGTCTCAATGAGAGGGCGGCAGGCAGATTCCTCATTTCAGCTGACAGATGAAGAACTCTCTTAATGTAGCAGAAACCTTTCACTCATGCATGTCTCAGGATCAGCGTCCCACAGGCTCTGAAACTACAACCGTGCCTCCCAAGTCCTTTAAAAAGAGTTGGCTATGCAAAGCTTGTCGTCAGCGAGCACAAAACACGCCTGCTGCAAAAGAAAGGCCTATAAAAAGAGGTCGGCTACGACGGAGCGCTGCACCGTGAAGCTTTTTACTGCAGGAAGTGAAGTGATCTCACTCTTTTCTACCCACAGTCTGTCTCTTCTGCAGATCCATACGTTCTATAGGTAACACCTCCTAAACACTATAGAAAGGCCAATATTAGCATAAGCAACAACAGCAGCTATTAGCACAGGCAGCATTAAACACTACACACAGGCAGGTAAATACCCCAAAATAAAGCAGTAAGAAGAGAAAAAAACATTCTCTGAGTAACAAGAATGAAACAATAGTGAATCTTAGAAATCAATAAGAGCAATCATGAAAACAAAGAGAAATAAGAGAAGATTTGTTCTTTAAATATGGTTTAATAATCACTGTAGATTAAATCTACATGTTGTTGTAGAATAATTATTTCCAAAAGTAAGCATGACTTTTTAAATTTAAATTAACACTGGCACTCATTCTTTCTTTAATCAGACAAATTAATTCAGATCCAATAATTAAATCCTGTTCTTCTTGGGTAAGGATGGGAAATAATTCACACTCTGGTTTTATCAGAGTCTCTGATTGGTCAGAGCGTCTGTGAGGTCGAAACCTGATTTAAAAACAATGAAATGACGCTTCCGTGTTGGATTTTAACTGACATCACCTGCACAACAATCTGCACACACTGAGGTCATTTCTGCTGCACGCTCGTCTTCACAAAGGCTTTTTTTTTCCCTTCATGACCTGCAGACATGCAGCCGATCGTCCCTACAGCGCAGACCTCCTGTTTTCCATAAATCATTCGTGGTCATTTGTCAAAACAAACTCTGTGGTCTCTAAACAGCCTCTTATCTGATTTGCATCCAAGATCTCCCTCGATTTTCAAAGCAGCCATTTGTTATGGCTTCCATTGTCATCACTCATGTGATCCCTGACACGGCTGTAAATCTACTGACTGACGACACATGAAGGTCCACTTCACCAATAATCACCTGTCAGATACGAGGAGGAGAAAGTGATCGGCAGTGAATTCAGTAAATTTAGAAACTCCTCATCAGTTCCATTTCTCAGTAAATATATAGAAGTTAGATTTGTTTGTTGTGAACGTCCCCAGGAGGCAGACAATCACACCCAGTCCGTCTTCCTGCAGGACAATTAACTATCAGGTCACAAACGAACGAAACGCTCCACTCAAATCCCTCCTTTTCTTCACTTCACATCTGAGAGCTGAGATGGAGGATGTTTGTCTTATTTCACAGGAAAAGATGGAGAGAAGCAGAGCGGAGAGAAGGAGAGGGCAACAGACCCTGAGAAGGACAGATAAAGGAATGCAAATCAACGAGGAGACGGAGGTGGAAGGAAAACAGATGAGATGGTTCCCAGTTTCTGACTTCATAAAACACAGAATATCAGCATCCACCTGCTATCTGAGGAGTCATCATGTGGTTTATGAAGGTGGAGAGTAGTGTGTTAAATTATCTGATGGCACGCTGCATTATTGCACATAAGAGAAAAAAACAGAACATTTTCCAAACCAATGAAATGGTTCCTGACGTTTGTTTGCTGATGCTGAAGAAAAGAAGATTTCTGTCATCAAATATCATCTGTCAAATACAATAAGGAACCACTAATACTACTACTACTACTACCACTACTATTATTATTATTATCATCAATAATAATAATAATAATAATAATAATTGCCCCTAATAAATAATCATGACACACGCACCTACAGGTCACTTCCAGCAAGATTAATTTTGATCAAAATCTATGTCCAGAAAGTTTTTAACGGTGTTTCATGCTGATCCATTCTGGTATCGGCTGCTTATCACTGAGTGTGAATATCTCCAGGTATAGCAGGAATACTTCACCTCTACATCCAACCACACTAACGCTCAGTCACATTTCTCGAAGCAGCATCAGTTTTCCTGTAAATCTTCAAAGTGTCAGATGGTTTGGCGATCATATGAAGCAGCTGTCAAACTAAACAAACAGATCAGTCCTGATGTGACACCAGTGCAGCGCAGACACACACAGATACAGCAGATATCAGCTGTATGTACGTTCAGGCTCTGTCTTTGGTCACAGACACACCACAGCACAGCAGCGCCACAATCAGATGCTCTAGCGCTCCCTCTTATTGCTTAATTACCTCCCAGAGGGACATTCCTGTGCGCTTGAATTGTTAAGTGTAGAAACGTTGTGTAAGATGAGCTGATAGGACATTTGAGGAAAGAAGGGGAAAAGAAAAAGCCTCATTCACGGTGAAAACGATGCCTCTGTGATGCTGCTCACTGTAGCTCCTGCAGTCAGCTTCCTACTGTCTGCATGTCAGAGTCAGCAGCTAAGGAAGGGTTAAATGCAGAGTTCATGAACGGACCTGCATGTATATGAGGGCTGCAATAATGACAGCTGCAGTAACGTTTTGTTGTACAGATGTGGTGTGCTGTGTGAACCCTGCAGCCCTCCAGCACTCAGATGGACTGATGTGAGCAGTAAATTGCCATCCCAGCGGAGCGGTGAGGTGAGGTGTCAGAGGAGGAAGAGGTTATTTGTTAAAGGCAGAGCGATGACAAGCTTCACTGTGACTCTCTGCCTCTGCATGCATGTCTATATGTCGCCTGGCCTCTCTGCTCCTGCACAGCACTTCCTGTCTCTGCACCACTGCTCCCTTCATCACCGCCTCATCAAACAAGTCAAAAGGTATTCATTCCAGGGGTTTTGTCCTTTTTGTCTCAACTCAGGTGTTCGGTGTGAAGAGAGGAGCTCTCTTTTCTAAAAAGATCAATTACAGAGCAAAATGTGATGATACAGTAGAGCCATGGAGAAGAAAAAGGAGCTTTAATGAGATGAGTTGGTTCTTTGGTCTGTGTTAAAAAAGATCCTGACTAACAGAAAAATGATGTTGAGCAAATAAATAGAGAAGAAAAAACAACTCCTCAAATGTCTCTGTGCTGCAAACTATGACAGTCAGACCTTCTAGCATCAAGTTTGGACATCAGGTTCACAGAACTACTTGTTAGGCTTTAAACACAATAGAATAGAAGTGTACAGTGAAATTATGGAGCTTCTCCCTTTCCAGTGCATAATAATAAAATAAGTATAAAATGAGAAATCAGTATATAAATCCAGAATGTAAATAAAAAATAAGCATAGAAATAAGTATAAAAATGTGTCTTATATACAAATAGAAATCACAATATGAGTATGGATTTAATAAATAACGGGAATGTAAACAGGAAATGTAAAATAGGGACGTTACGTTAACGTCTGTCCATGATCAGAAGTCTCCTGGGTGGAAGTCCTGTGTTTGTTTCACTCTTTATACAACATTGTTGAATGAACACAAATGAATGTACGAGATAAAACAAGCCTGGTAATAAAATGATGTTAGAAAATAAACAAATGGAGGGATGTTAGAGACAGCTCAGTGTGGAGAAAGAGAAGAAAAGAGAGAAGAGAAACACAAGAAGTCGATTAAAGGTTTCAGAAGCAGCAACATGGAGAGAAGAGAGAGACAAAGGAAAGACAGAGAGACAAAGGAAAGATAGAGAGAGACAGAGAGACAAAGGAAAGATAGAGAGAGAGAGAGACAGAGAGACAAAGGAAAGACAGAGAGAGAGAGACAGAGAGACAAAGGAAAGACAGAGAGAGAGACAAAGGAAAGATAGAGAGAGAGAGACAGAGAGACAAAGGAAAGACAGAGAGAGAGACAAAGGAAAGACAGAGAGAGAGAGAGACAGAGAGACAAAGGAAAGACAGAGAGAGAGAGACAGAGAGACAAAGGAAAGATAGAGAGAGAGAGACAGAGAGACAAAGGAAAGACAGAGAGAGAGACAGAGAGACAAAGGAAAGATAGAGAGAGAGAGACAGAGAGACAAAGGAAAGACAGAGAGAGAGAGAAAGGACAGCTACAGCGAGAGAGAGAGAGAGAGAGAGAGAGAGAGAGAGACAGAGAGAGAGACAAAGAGAGAGACAGAGAGAGAGAGACAGAGAGAGAGGGCAGGAAGGAGGTAGAAAAAAAAGGATCCTGGGAAAAGTTAAAGGCTCATCGACAAAGACAGAAAGGTCAGGAGAAGAGTTAAGACTTGTGGTTTTTGAAGCGTGAAAACTCATTCCACCTCTGGACTCCCAGCGAGGAGAGGGGAGCGAGGAAGACCTCTGTGGCCGGCCAGGGGCTGCCTTACTGGGGCACGTAGCTGCAGAGGACCCCCCTCTCTGCTCAATGACCCACACTAAGAGCTGCAGACGGTTTGAAGGTGGGATAGAGACGAGCTTTAGAGTTATACTGCTGAAGAACACCAACCATGCCTCTGTCATTTCACGTCAGATGTTTCTGGACAGAGGCAACAGAGAATAAATATCATGTTTTATAATAATCATATAATGATTTTATATGACTGCTTCATCTTTTTTGTATTGTTTGTCTTTTTAGTTCAGTGCAATTTGTTTCATATTTTATGTATGACAGGTACCTCACACCTGAACCCTATTCTTATTAACACAAGCATGGCCTCGAACAGGGGGCAAGAAAACAAGAGGCTGAACTGGAGGCGAAACTCCCTGAGAGCTGTGAGACATTCAACACCTTCACTGCCAGCTGGAGGATTCACAAAGCCTGAATTCATCAAGTGAAAGCAGCTCTGAGGGTTAGCTACCTTTAGCTGTCAGCTACCTTTAGCTGTCAGCTACCTTTAGCTATCAGCTACCTTTAGCTACCTTCAGCTACCTTTAGCTACCTTCAGCTACTTTTAGCTACCTTCAGCTACCTTTAGCTGTCAGCTACATTTAGCTATCAGCTACCTTTAGCTACCTCCAGCTACCTTTAGCTGTCAGCTACATTTAGCTATCAGCTACCTTTAGTTACCTTCAGCTACCTTTAGCTGTCAGCTACCTTTAGTTACCTTCAGCTACCTTTAGCTGTCAGCTACCTTTAGTTACCTTCAGCTACCTTTAGCTGTCAGCTACCTTTAGTTACCTTCAGCTACCTTTAGCTGTCAGCTACCTTTAGCTGTCAGCTACCTTTAGCTATCAGCTACCTTTAGCTACCTTCAGCTACCTTTAGCTACCTTCAGCTACTTTTAGCTACCTTCAGCTACCTTTAGCTGTCAGCTACATTTAGCTATCAGCTACCTTTAGCTACCTCCAGCTACCTTTAGCTGTCAGCTACATTTAGCTATCAGCTACCTTTAGTTACCTTCAGCTACCTTTAGCTACCTTCAGCTACTTTTAGCTACCTTCAGCTACCTTTAGCTGTCAGCTACCTTTAGTTACCTTCAGCTACCTTTAGCTGTCAGCTACCTTTAGCTATCAGCTACCTTTAGCTACCTTCAGCTACCTTTAGCTACCTTCAGCTACTTTTAGCTACCTTCAGCTACCTTTAGCTGTCAGCTACATTTAGCTATCAGCTACCTTTAGCTACCTCCAGCTACCTTTAGCTGTCAGCTACATTTAGCTATCAGCTACCTTTAGTTACCTTCAGCTACCTTTAGCTACCTTCAGCTACTTTTAGCTACCTTCAGCTACCTTTAGCTGTCAGCTACCTTTAGCTACCTTCAGCTACCTTTAGCTGTCAGCTACCTTTAGCTACCTTCAGCTACCTTTAGCTACCTTCAGCTACCTTTAGCTACCTTCAGCTACCTTTAGCTATCAGCTACATTTAGTTACCTTTAGTTACCTTTAGCTTCCTTCAGCTACCTTCAGCTACTTTTAGTTACCTTTAGCTACCTTCAGCTACTTTTAGTTACCTTTAGTTACCTTCAGCTACTTTTAGTTACCTTTAGTTACCTTCAGCTACTTTTAGTTACCTTTAGTTACCTTCAGCTACTTTTAGTTACCTTTAGTTAGTTACCTTCAGCTACTTTTAGTTACCTTTAGTTACCTTCAGCTACTTTTAGTTACCTTTAGTTAGTTACCTTCAGCTACTTTTAGTTACCTTTAGTTAGTTACCTTCAGCTACTTTTAGTTACCTTTAGCTATCAGCTACCTTTAGCTTCCTTCAGCTACCTTCAGGTCATCTGAAGATGTTTCTCTCCAGACCAGAAATATTAAACTGTATGAGAGCGGAAATGAATAGAAATGAATGCTGAGGCTGAGTGGAAAAAACATTGTTTAAATATCTGGTTTAAAAGCCAGAATTCTGCTTCTTACCCAGCAGAAACAACAGAAACAAATGTCACTCCAGTCTGTTATCTATGCGTTTGTATGAAAATACTGAACAGAAAAAAATAAATTCTGGTTGTTTGTTTCCATCCCTGATTCTGCTGGGATAATCTGTCTAAATTTAATGAGTTAAATTTAATATAATAGGCTGACAGGAGTAAAAGCATGTTTTAGTTTCTTTATATCTATTGTGTGCTAGCAAGTTATATAAATTAAAACTTGATTTTAACCCTATTTAAATCAGTGAGTCACAGACTTAGGGCTTGGTCAGGTAACGCTCTGGGTGAACAGCTGAAGGGTTTGACAAAATGTCGCTACTTGATGAAACATTTTAATTTCAAAAACTTTTTACTTCTTTAGATAGAGCAGTTTGAAGCCATGAACAAACATTAGATTTAGACTTCATAAATCTATAGATATAATGTGTTATTTTTAAGAGGAAGGTTAAACTTGTTCTAACACATTTAGACATCATTTCTGCAGGCACTCATGAGTTAAAAGTTATTAGTACAAAGTTAATATTGAAATATTCATGATGGACTAGTGAAACAAAGCAGGAAGTGTTGCCTCAGCTATATACGATGTGACGCTCTTTCTCCGACAACAGTAACTCCTGTTCGCTGTAAAATTGTTGTTTTCATGGCCGCTGCATCTGACAATACACATCACCTTCTAGAGAAAGAAAGAGAGGAAAAGCCTGAGGAAAGAAACAAAAAGTGACACATGTGAAGGAATTAAGGCAAAGTGAAAGGAGGAGGAAGAGAAAGCATGAAATGAGAAGATAATGAAAAGGGAAGGAAAGAGTCCGTGTGTTCCTACAACAATAGGTCGGCCGAGGCGAACAGTTAGTCCTCATTTTAAGAGCAGCGTCTGCCTCACACTAATCCTCTTAGACACAAGGGATTTCACGACATGTAATTAAAGCAGCCTTTCAGGCTCCAGTCACATGCACCCATTAAAAAAGTAGAGGGGCCACTTGCACTTTCAGAGCATTTACTTACAGTTCTGGTTTGCTGACGTTTCCTCAGCATTAAATAAGATTTTGTGAGCCGTGAAGAAAGGAAAGTGATATCACATGGTCAACGACAGGAAGCTGCACATGTTCGCAAAATCAATAAACTGTAATTTCCCAAACGAAAGAAGTGTGTTAACTTAGCACAGCTATATCTGTGAATAAATTCAAATACAACTCAGACACACCACTGATATAAGAACCGATTTCCTGATTAAGATATGAGCCGTATGTTTTAATCTGGGCTGATGTTTTAGCGGTGAAAGACGGGATGATGGCGATGCCTCCAGCACAGGATTAATGAGTCCAGAAAACAAGAAGCTCAGCTGAGGTTGGACGTCACCTTTCACTGAACATATCCCATATATCTTTAACAACAACAGGTCATACATGAGGTCACTGTGAGCTTGAGCTTTAACCAACAGACGTTCAGACAGAATCATAACATCTGCAGACATAAACAGTGACGGACCTTCAGGACAGGCCTGATCACTGACTCATACAAACCACACATCATTACATTTAAGTATTTCTGAAATGACCCTTAACTGGTCAAGTCGACGCGCTGAGGGTGGGAAAATACATGGATATGGCTTTATACTGCAATACTTTTTATTTTTAATTTCTTAGTGGTGATTTCCCCCCCCCCAAAAAAAATCATGGTTTGGGCCAGAACGACTTCTGCACATTGAAATAAAAAGTTAAATAAAAAATAATCTGTGTTGATGTGATATATATAGTATTTAGCATAGTGAAATATAGTATTTTAAGCTGCATTTTAAATTTCTCAATGAGCTACGTAGAATATCACCACATATCTGTGTGGTGTCTGTGATTTTGTCTTTGTTGCTGTGGCAGGTAAATTTCCCCCCAAGGGGGATGAATAAAAAAACGATTCTATTCTATTCTATTCTATATCACGATATGTATCGTATCATGAAGTCTTTGTCAACACCCCCCAAAACAAAGCGGTGCCAGTGAAGCTCATTTGTTTTCAGTGATGTGAAGAAAAAGAAAGACGATTAAAGAAAAGGAAGAGGTGGATTCATGAGGACGACATCAGTGTCTGTTCTTTAATTTGTTTTGCGCTCTCCTCCCAGCATCCTCCTCTCTCTGCAGCCAGCTGCATTTCTGTTTCCAGAGCTCTGACCCTTCGTCCACCCTCCTCCTCCTCCTCCTCTCTGTCGCCCTCACCCTCATTCTCTCATTCATTTTCTCCTGCCAAGTCAGCTCTCTCTCTCTCTCTATCCATTCCTTTAGTCTCTCGCTCCGGCCAAGTCGTTAATATGGAGGACTGTATTCCTCTAAGCCACTGGGTCTTCCTCTGCTTTTTTATTTTACTCTTTCATCTGTTTTCTATCCCTTTTTGTCCTCACAGCCACCAGTTTTTGTTTTTTTTTAAACATATGTCTCTTTGTTTCCCAATTTTCATCACATTCCCTTTTGTTGCTCTCAAAATCAAATGTTCTTTATTGGGTTGAGCATCAGACAAAACATCGGCCTATTATTGAAATATAACTGAATCTCAAGGGCAAAAACGCTGGACGTGCCAAACTGTGAGGTTACAGAGTTCACTGTGGCTGGAGAGCACATCCTGACACCTTCAAAATAAAGGCATTAAAAGAAGTTTTAATGATGTTCTCTACAGAGAGGAGAGAGAAGTGGTCATGTTTTTCACTACAGAAAAACATGGCTGACACTCCGATCACCTGACTGACACAGGAAACTGTGGTCCACGTTATTTATTTTAATCTGGACCACATCATGACCATGGAGGCTCTTACGAATTTTTTTTTGTGAGGTTCATGAGGGGAATTTCGGAGGGCCGTACCCTGCATTATTTAGGTTTAGCGACTTGTTGGTGAAACACTGCAGGAAGAAGAAGACTAATCCCCTTCAGCTTGTGACTGATATAACTGGGTCCTTTGTGCAACAACACTCGTTCTGTTTTCAGTGTTTAAGACGAGGATATTTCTTTCAAGAGCAACATATCAAGGAGCTTTTAGTGTGAATTACTCGCTCACATAATAGGGAATGTTCAGGTGAATATACACACTATTGACAAACTCGTTCTTCATCACTCCTCTTCCTGTAGATGTGGTTTGGCAGATTTTTCCAGACGAGAACAGGCTTTCCATCCCGACCCTGAGAACTAATGGTCGATATGAGACTAACTGACAGAGCAAGTGCTGAAATCCATTCTTTTGAATTGCGTCAAGCCCAAATGTGAAAATAACATAATTATACACTGGCTGTGGTTCCATTTATTCTGGCTCAGATATGACATTTTTAACTGACACAGGCAGTGCCAAGATGGTTAAAGTTACAGCTAAATCTGCCAACGTGCACCAAGAGCGTACGTTAAAATCTCTGCTTATTCAGCAGATGTGAGTCTGTGGCTGTACCCAGCTAATCCACCCTGAGAAGAGCAGCCATCGGTACCCTGAATTTCCTGTTATTCATATGCGGACATGATGTGTGTAAGAAAGTGCATCTGGAAAAAACATCAAGGATTCAAGAAGGGCACTAATAAGAGGAACATGACCTCTGTTTGTGTTTGATTGGTTGGCAGCATCACTGCAGCAGATGTTAGCATCAGCTTTCCTTCGATTGGTTTGTTAAAACTGTTTGAAAAATCACATCAGCCTGCAGGAAGCGACGGTGAAACATCACATCAAGTAGCTGATAATAATAATAAGATCCAGAAAAATGATGCTTGTTGACCAGTCCACAATGTACAGATGACGGGATGACCTCACCATGAAGCCCTGAGAACCAATGAGAGCTCAGCGCTGATGATGAGGACACATCAAAGCCAAAACGACGGATTTTGACTCCCATATCAGCCTAAAGTGGGCTGACTGGTGTACATCATTCCAGAATATTCCTCCATCTGTGCCTCATTTCACTGTCAGGACTCTGTGACAGAGCTCTGCCTCTCTGTCTGCCGCTCTGTCTCTGAGGATGGAGTCAGCTACAACATTCTGATTTACTTAAGTGACTCCAGCAATCAGCCAGACGTGAGCTGTGTGTGTGTGTGTGTGTGTGTGTGTGTGTGTGTGTGTGTGTGTGTGTGTGAGCAGCCTGGGCTTCATTAGCCTGATCAATGATTGACTCTCTTCTCTTACAATTTTCTTTCAAACATCTTTTCTGCAGTTTGACCTGCTCTCTGCCTCCATGCATCGATTCTTTCACATGTCAAGAGAAGAAGGGTCCTTTCTTTCTTTCTTTCTTTCTTTCTTCCCTCCATCACCATCATTGATCACGTCTGGTGTTGAGGAGAGATATGTTTTTCTCTCTCTCTCTCTCTGCCTCTCCCTCCTTCCTCTCTTTCATCCAATGGTCCATTGATTAGTTCTGGTGTTGAGGAGAATTGCCTACTTGGTCCCAAAGTAAAAAGCACTAAGTGTTATTCGTGTTTCTCTCCCCGCCTCGGCCTGACCTCCCTTTTGCTTTCAGTATAGACGCTGTCAATAAGCCTTGGCGTCAACCCCGTTTGCAAAGAAACTTGTCTGTTTTCTGTAGCTTTTTTCCGCCTGGAGTTGATAGCCTTGGCGTCTCGGAGGCATCTAAAGGCTGGACACTGGAGGGCTTTTGGCGTCTTTTCACTCTGAGGGAGAGCTGGGAGTGGTGAGCAATTACACTGTCTCTGTTCACTGGCCTTAAAGCAAATATCTGTGCTGGGTTAAAACACTTTACTGCGCTAATAAGGCCTTTTATTGGAAAGAGATCTGGTGCAATTTATCCGATTACTAACTATATTTATTACAGAATCAATCAGTGCTTTACTTATATACAGTGAACATTAAGCTGTACTGAATCCAATGTGACATTTTGATTCTGATTAATATCTTCTCTTTAAAATGGATTTTCATTTGATGAGTATTGTTCGTAAGGCGTCTCCTCGTGGTAAAGATCGTCCCTCCTTAACGTACCACTTTAAGTTATTAATTCTGTATTCTGGTCGAGACCACCAGAATGATTACAGGCGGAGACAAGACCAAGACCTTGAGAAGTTAAGACAAAAGTTAAGACCAAGACCTTGAGAAGTTAAGACCAAAGTCAAGACCAGGACCTTGAGAAGTTAAGACAAAAGTCAAGACCAAGACCTTGAGAAGTTAAGACAAAAGTCAAGACCAGGACCTTGAGAAGTTAAGACAAAAGTCAAGACCAAGACCTTGAGAAGTTAAGACAAAAGTCAAGACCAAGACCTTGAGAAGTTAAGACAAAAGTTAAGACCAAGACCTTGAGAAATTAAGACAAAAGTTAAGACCAAGACCTTGAGAAGTTAAGACAAAAGTCAAGACCAGGACCTTGAGAAGTTAAGACAAAAGTCAAGACCAAGACCTTGAGAAGTTAAGACAAAAGTTAAGACCAAGACCTTGGGAAGTTAAGACAAAAGTCAAGACCAAGACCTTGAGAAGTTAAGACAAAAGTTAAGACCAAGACCTTGAGAAGTTAAGACAAAAGTTAAGACCAAGACCGTGTGAGACCCACACTACTCAGCGGTACTACAACTACATGATTATAAAAAGTCATAGTAAGTCAGAGGGAAGTAGGGGTCTTGAGGAAACTATGGAGCATAAACAGTCAGATGAATATTGATATAGATTACAGTATAAAACTGATCTGTCTCCTGAGCTGTTTGTTCATGATCCATCTTTAATGTTGAAGCTCCTTTTTGTCCCTCAGACCAACACAGTGGAAGCAGAGGAAGCCTGAGGCTGAGGCAGCGCTGTGAATAAAATAATCCAGTGTCTGTGTTACACATCAGGGAAGGAAGGAAGCTGCTCTGGAGACAAAGAAAGAAAAAGCTGTGCAGGTGAGAGAGAGAAACATCCCAGAAACTCTGCTGTCGTCAGGCAACACTCGGCTTCTCGCTGCATGGAGAAACGCTCTCAAAGTGTGCTGAATTCATCTGCATATCTTCCCTTTACACTCTCAAAGGATGTGTCACTTTAAACACTGCATGCTAGCTGATGATCTCAGAGCCTTTCATGGAAAAATCTATAAGCTCCAGTTTGTGATTATCATAACACATCACAACCAACGACCACATATATGATGAAGAAACAATGAAAAAAAACAATTAAATTCCAAAAGCAAGCACTATAAATATACCGTACTGACGCTTTATTCTGAAAAACAAAGCAGAAAGAAAACAAAAATGGCTTCTTTATATCTTGAGTTATGAACTGACATTGACTTACATGTGGCAGTTCTGTAAATTCCTGAACAAATGCTCAGATGATGGCTCAGTTTCAGCATAATCTACATTTCTACAACAACAGAGTCATGCGATCCGTTCTCTTCTCTTTCTCTTGTTTTACATGAGTAGAGTTTTCATCCACTAATTATTTTCAGTCACTTCTAATTTGCCATTTTGTTCCAGAATCTTGTTAATCTACCTTCCTGTTTCTCGTGTCTCACATTAAACCAGGAAAGGGATCAGATCCTGTCCTGGAAGGCTTTTAATGGGAAACATCTGTGCTTTCTTTCTCGTAGCTGAAGTAAATAAAGGATGCTACTGGAGGATTTAAGGTAGTCAGTGTTGCCAATAGCCGGAGTAAAGCAATGGTGTGTTTTACACTGTTGACATTTAAGCTTTATGGTAATTATATAAACTCGCAGCCAGGGACCGTGCACATGGTGGCTAATAAAATGTTGTCAGTAAGACGATAACATCAAGTGACTGGCCGAACACACTGTGTTAATAAGAGCAGCAGAAAAACAGGGTTCAGCTGGGCGACTGACTGGAAATGAGCCTGAAGACAAGGAGCCTGGCAACTAGGCGTCGCTATAGCAATGACTGTTAACCGCCATTAACCACCACTGTTTCACAACGTTGACCATGTTCCAATGTTTCTACGATCCTCCATGGTGCTGTGATCTGAAGGTTGAACCTGGTCGGAGCAGTAAATCCTCTTTCTTAGACAACGGCACAACAACGTTGCTGGAATTATTTCGGTCTACATGGTAACGCGATAACGAGTGACAACAAGTGACAAGGATGCTGACAGATGGCGCTGCAAAGAGACCCACTAAAAGAATGAAAGGATGCAATGAGCATGAAGTCCTTGTTTACTACTTCTTCTGGTCACATGATGACGTGGCGTCATCGTTAGCAACAACGCCAGGTACACACTGCAACCCTGAAACAGCGTTTTCAGATCTTCTCACTCTGGAACCCGTTGTCAGAAAATACGGTTTTGGGTCTCCGACAACGCTGGAGTTGTCTGTACGCAAGGCGGAATCGGTATTAAAGTTTGTCGGGTTCACAGAATTCCGTTGTCGTGTGGACGGCACCTTAAAGGACACTGGGATGTTTGTTGAGTCGCTGAGCGCCTGAAGCAGCAAAGCTCCAACATTTACTGAGTGTTGTCCTGAACCGGAGGCTCATGGGGTCAAACAAGATGCTGTCTTAAAACCGCATGTTGATGCCATAAATATTTGTAAGGAATGGAATATGTTCTAACCTGAAAACCATTTTCCATGTATTAACTGCCTTCACAGACTGAAAACAGGATTTCTCTCAGTCTCTGAGGTTTCCCAGTAAACAGCCAATAAAATGAGTTCTGAGAGAAGATCCTGGATCTGCTTCATCCTCCTGTAAACAAGGAGTTTGTGGTTTCTGCATTTGTGTCTATGTCTTCTTTAAGGAAATCTAAGCTAAAGGCCTCTGGTTTACTTTGTTTCCCACAAACTCACTGGTGCAAAGAACAGAGAAGTGGAGGGGTGGATGCAGAGTGATACGAGCGAAGGAAGAAAAACAACATGAGTGAAGAGTGCAGGAAGTGGTGAGAGTGATATTTTAGATGTTTGGCTGAAAGCTGGCTGGTTGGGTCAGGCTGCTTTTGGAGAGGAGGACCACACATGCACAACCTTTTAGCCAATTCAAGACCCTCTTTCAGAGCTGTTTCTCATTATGTTTAGAGGGCGATGTATATATGAAGAGACGTCTGTATGTCTGTCTCTCTCCATGCAGCTGTCCTTCTCTTTCTCACTCTCCTTCCTTCCCTCTTTACTCCCTCTTTCATGCCCCCTCTCCCGATGCAGTCTGACTCTGATTGTGGTCGTCTTCATTCCTTTCTTCCAACCATCAAAGTCTATTTCCTATCAAACTCCTGACCGTAAGAAGACTGATCCAGGGTCACCGGCCAGCCAACATGACTCTGCATCTGGTGCTTGTCAGCCACCACAGGCAGATCTCAGATCAGCACTCAGCCCTATGTGGTCCCAGTGGTTCAAACAGCCAGACTGGGATTTGAACCTAACATTTGCCATGTGGAGAGCTACCAGGAGCATGCCTGATGAAATGAGCTCTCATGGTTGCACTGTGATCAAAAACGGCAGCTGTCTAACCTTGGTGTGTCCACTGATGGAACGAGAGGGAAAATATGGTCTGAACAAGTAGCTTCATTTAACTGGTGTCATTGATCTGAATTGAGTTGGGATTAACTCCACATATATAATCCCATAATATCGATCCAGCTCAGGTGTCGGGTGGGTCATGGCGGCGGTCATCTTAACGCTCCGTCCACTCCAGCTTTTCTTTCTTTATGTGACCAAACCTGGTTTCCATCATGAGCCACTTAGTGTCATAGTACCAACTCAAACCAGATCCATAACGTCGAAAACTCGAACCAGATCTACGACCACAAAAACTCAAACCAGATCCATAACCACGAAAACACAAACACATCAAAATAATGTGTTTATCATGTAAAGACCCCGGAGAAGCGAAGATCCCATCAGATGAAGAGCAGGTTTAGAATGTGGCTGAACTTTCAGTCTGGACTGAAAACCTCAAAAACATGCCCATAAATACAATCACAACCAAAATATCAATCAATGAAATCAATAACCTTTTCCACTGAAAAAGAAGAATCGCTGTTTTCACAGTTTTCGCCTGTCACAACGGTTACTTATTCATCATTTTAACCTGTTTGTGTGACATTTTAATGAATAGTATATGAATTATTATTACAGTGACCTTGACTTATGACCTCCAGAATTGAAGCAGTTCTTGAAACCATGTGGATGTTTGTGCCAAACTTGAAGAGCTTCCCTCCAGGCGCCGCTGAGCTCAATCACTGCAGTCTGTTTTATGCAGTGAGGAGCAGTCATAACCTCACTATACTGTAGTAAAAGAAGTGAAAGGAACATAATAGTGGCAGGTAGACTGGGAGAACAGCTAACAAAGCTCACGAGCGTGGCTGGAACAGACTGATTATGGCTCCTGCAGCCACTTTTTAACAGCTGGTTCACTTTCAAAATGTTCCGCTTTCAAAATGCCTCTCATAAATTTTTCCAGACCCACTTTGTGCACAAACTGATCGATGCTGAGAAACAGTCACTGTTATATTTACCTGCTCTGATTCACACTTCGCTGCCCTCCAGTCTCTTTTGTGTTAATGTCAGCCGCTCGACAACAAAAGACGCAGTTTTTGGGTTTAGTGTGATAAGACAGAAGCACATGAGAGGGACGGAAGGCTGGAAAGAAGCAATAAATGCTGGAAGAAAGCGTGACAGAGATGCAGAAGGCGGTCTGATTCCCACTAAGGCTGACTGATCTCACAACCATTGGCAGCGCTCTGGAAGTCATCAGCAGTTCAAACCTCCATACTGCACTGCTTGCCAAAGTGTCATGAGCGTTCTCAGCATTTATCATCGGCGAGCGACTTGAAAAAACAGCTTCAGCTCATTTTTGGTGGAATCTGAGACAACAGCCACAGTTCTGGTGGGAAGACAGTGAAGGGAAAGCTGGGATTGACCGAAATGATCACGTCTGTCTGACAACGAATCAATTACTGCTGATCTGTCTAGTTGAGGAGAAATATGGCAGAATGTGAGCAGGTATTTGAATATTCACAGCATGGGAACGCTCAAGCTGCCAAGTGTCTCCTGCAGCATCTGGATGTTTAAATTGAGACGTAAAGGTTCCCAAGAAGAAGGGAGGGTTGACATGACAGTTAAAGCCAAACACAGACGGATAATTCATTCACTCATTCATCTTCTGGTAACCACCATTTATTCTGGATTCAGGGTCTCTGGGGGTCTGGATCTGATCCCAGCTCTGGGAGGAGGAGGTTCACCCTGGACAGATCAGCAGACCATCAGAGGACTGAGACAGACTGAAACCATTCAGACTGACATTCACACCAGTTTAGAGAGAACCAGAGAGAACCAGGAGAGAACCAGAGAGAACCAGAGAGAACCGAGAGAGAACCAAGAGAGAGAACCAGAGAGAACCAGAGAGAACCAGAGACAACCAAGGAGAACCAGGAGAGAACCAGAGAGAACCAAGGAGAACCAGGAGAGAACCAGAGAGAACCAGGGAGAACCAGAGAGAACCAGAGAGAACCAGAGAGAACCAGATAGAACCAGGAGAGAACCAGAGAGAACCAGAGACAACCAAGGAGAACCAGGAGAGAACCAGAGAGAACCAAGGAGAACCAGGAGAGAACCAGAGAGAACCAGGGAGAACCAGAGAGAACCAGGAGAGAACCAGAGAGAACCAGAGAGAACCAGATAGAACCAGGAGAGAACCAGAGAGAACCAGGAGAGAACCAGAGCGAACCAGATAGAACCAGAGAGAACCAGATAGAACCAGGAGAGAACCAGAGAGAACCAGGAGAGAACCAGAGAGAGCCAGAGAGAACCAGGGGAGAACCAGAGAGAACCAGAGAGAACCAGGGGAGAACCAGATAGAACCAGGGAGAACCAGAGAGAACCAGGAGAGAACCAGAGAGAACCAGATAGAACCAGGGAGAACCAGAGAGAACCAGAGAGAACCAGGGGAGAACCAGATAGAACCAGAGAGAACCAGAGAGAACCAAGAGAGAACCAGAGAGAACCAGGAGAGAACCAGAGAGAACCAGGAGAGAACCAGATAGAACCAGGAGAGAACCATATAGAACCAAGAGAGAACCAGAAAGAACCAGAGAGAACCAGGAGAGAACCAGAGAGAACCAGATAGAACCAGGAGAGAACCAGAGAGAACCAGAAAGAACAAGATAGAACCAGGAGAGAACCAGAGAGAACCAGATAGAACCAGGAGAGAACCAGAGAGAACCAAGAGAGAACCAGAGAGAACCAGAGAGAACCAGAGAGAACCAAGGAGAACCAGGAGAGAACCAGAGAGAACCAGGAGAGAACCAGATAGAACCAGGAGAGAACCAGAGAGAACCAGGAGAGAACCAAGAGAGAACCAGAGAGAACCAGAGAGAACCAAGAGAGAGAACCAGGAGAGAACCAGGAGAGAACCAGATAGAACCAGGAGAGAACCAGGAGAGAACCAGAGAGAACCAGAGACAACCAAGGAGAACCAGGAGAGAACCAGAGAGAACCAGATAGAACCAGAGAGAACCAGATAGAACCAGGAGAGAACCAGAGCGAACCAGATAGAACCAGAGAGAACCAGATAGAACCAGGAGAGAACCAGAGAGAGCCAGAGAGAACCAGATAGAACCAGGGAGAACCAGAGAGAACCAGGAGAGAACCAGAGAGAACCAGATAGAACCAGGAGAGAACCAGAGCGAACCAGAGAGAACCAGGGGAGAACCAGAGAGAACCAGAGAGAACCAGGGGAGAACCAGATAGAACCAGGGAGAACCAGAGAGAACCAGGAGAGAACCAGAGAGAACCAGATAGAACCAGGAGAGAACCATATAGAACCAAGAGAGAACCAGAAAGAACCAGAGAGAACCAGAGAGAACCAGATAGAACCAGATAGAACCAGCAGAAAACCAGGTAGAACCACAGAGAACCAGATAGAACCAGAGAGAACCAGAGAGAACCAGAGAGAACCAAGGAGAACCAGGAGAGAACCAGAGAGAACCAGAGAGAACCAGAGAGAACCAAGAGAGAGAACCAGGAGAGAACCAGGAGAGAACCAGATAGAACCAGGAGAGAACCAGGAGAGAACCAGAGAGAACCAGGAGAGAACCAGAGAGAACCAAGAGAGAGAACCAGGAGAGAACCAGATAGAACCAGGAGAGAACCAGGAGAGAACCAGATAGAACCAGATAGAACCAGATAGACTCCACACAGAAGGACCCGGTCAGATTAGAACCTGAACACCCTTTATCAGCACTAACCACTGCACCACTGTTGATAATAATAATAATAATAATAATAATAATAACAATATCCATGATATCCTTTATGAATGTCAAAGTCTTGGCTGATGTGGGTTTTGCACATTCTTTTTTCTGAATTGTTGACAGATTATTGTGAAAAGGTTTTATTCACTTCCTGCTGCTGATCCTATAAATCAGTCAAATTCCAGCTCAGGTGACCAAAAGAAATGAAGCAGGTTGCTAACGAAGTAAAATAAAGTGTCTTTACCATGAGTTACAGGTAAGTACAATCTGGCTGCATACTCCTCCTCCTCCTCCTCTTCCTCCTCTTCTTCCTCCTCCTCCTCCTCCTCTGATTCTGGCTCAGCCACGTCACCTAACAACAGGTTGCCATGCGGACTGGCTGATTGTGGATGTGATTGGTCAATGACAGATGATGGACAGGAGGGGGAGGGCATTGGAGAACCTATGGAAGAACACAACCAAACAAACAAAAAAAACCCAAAAAGAACAAAAAAGGAATGATGAATTTGAAGAATGAATAAAAAGAGCAACAACAACAGGAACCGAAAAACAGACATGAGTGAGCAATGAGGAGTGATGAAGGTGAGGCTGAACACTGTGGACTGATGACATCATGTGAACCTGGAGGAGGTCCTGCAGGCTTTCACCTCCCTGTCCTCCCTGTCCCTCCTGTCCCTCCTCACCTGCCTCTCATTCCATCTATTCTGATGAATCGAACATCGAATCGTCTCTACCTGGTTTGAAAGAGGACTCAGTCGCTATGTGTTGATCTCTGTGAGGCCGGACTGAAAAGCAGAGTGTGCAAAATCAATTGTGTATTGATGTGGTAACCTTGGCATTTAGTGTCTTCTGAATGTTAAATGGGCCTCTTTCTGTGTGCACATGTTTGCCAGTCTTTGTGTCTTTAGTCCAGATGGATAACTCTGCCCTGCATTCCTTATAAATGTGTCCAAAGAATGTAATTAGTTGCTGAGAAAAAAAGCCCACATTTCATTAGCAGCACTTGCCATGGTGGCTGGCTCTACAGAAACAAATGTGATAAGCCTCTCTCTAAACCTCTTGATCTCCCATCTTTTCAGGCGAGGAGGGAGAAATTGAAATACAAAATCAATGTGAGGTTATTTGCAGGAAAAGAATTGCAATCTTGTTTGGCTGAGCCATTCAGAGATGCTGAGAAGGCAACATGCAGCATCGCTACGAACCAACATGTCCTCAAACCGAAACAACAGGAAGTTGTCGACAAATGCGACTGTTGGATTTAAAGCTGTGAAACAGTCCCAGCCGTAAACACGTGAACTACTCGCTTAGGTTTAGGAAACGAACTACAGTTTGCATTAAAATAAGTACATCATGATAACACATAAATACAGGTCTTAATTAGCAGTATGTGCAGATGTTTTTTATCTGTTGCATCATTTCTAAGGAAGGACTGCTTTCACATGCATGAGTTGAGAGTTTTCAAACAGTCACTCCATTGACTGTACAGTCTGACCCATCCTGACGGTTTCGGGTTAAAAATAAATCAACATAAACATCCAAAATAAGAGCCTCTGTTTAATTATTTACCAGAACACCTTTTCTTCTTTCACTGAGATCACATGAACAACTGCATGGATGCTGCATGTACTATTAAATACCCAATCCCTGCATATCTCCCCTTGAAAGAAAAGAAATGAACACGTAAATAAAATGACAAAAAGCCCAGCAGCAGGGAAATTGGAACAACATCGGATTAGTGGTACGAGTGGGAAATATTAAAGAGCAGATCCAGTCCACTGGTTTGACTGCACTGCCTGTCGATGGGAATGTGTTCACGTGGATGATCCTCCTGAAACATGTTCATCATCATCATCAAGGACGCCTGAATTCATGTTTGTTATCAAAACTCTTGATTTCCTTCAGATCTACTTTATCTAATTACTGCTCACACCCTGAAGAAGAAGAATTCATTCATGGAGGAAAAGACGCACAGTGCATCATTATGTTATCCAACCACATTTAATTTAATATTTGTTGACATTTTTATTTAATATTTGTTATTTAATTTAATTTAATGTGTGTTATTATTTTATTTAAATATTTCAAGAGGCAGAAAATAATCATTTAAAAAAATACTATCAGTAAAAACATCTAGCAGAAATGTGAGAAAAGGAGAAATACATCTGACCCCTGTCCAGGTCACAGATATGTACAGTATTTAGTATCATTTTTTTCTAAATGTGTCTCGTGTCACAAAGCCACAGTGACTACATTTATACACAGTCTGCAGACTGCACATGGGAATGAATGAATTGAAAATAACTAAAAATATTTAAAATATGGATGTGAACATAAGTCAAAATTAAACTGATGGTTTGAGCTCAAAGGACAACAGGACTGAGGGATATTTTATTGCTCCTGCATAGACAGGATCAGGTGATGATCTTTAAAGATTTTCCAAAATGATTGGTATAGTGAGTGTTTCTTATGTATTCTATGCAGAAGAAATTGGTACCAAACTAAAACAAGATTACAGTAAAGTGCATCTTTGCCTTACAGTAAATGGATTATTATATCTCATGATGCAGACATCAGACCGACACAGATACTCTATCAAGGTCTCCACCAGGCTGAAGCCTCTGCAGCACCAAGACGAGAAAAAGTGGGATCTCAGTTTTCACATAATCATCCAGCACATGCAGCACTTACTGCAGTGTGTGTGTGTGTGTGTGTGTGTGTGTCAGAGAGCAGATAATAAAACCATCATTTGCTGGTTTGTTCCAACAGAGTGATGCTGTTTGTTGTGCCAAAGGGTTTGGATTCAGATCCAAGTCCAGCCTACTCTCTGTGGTCCAAATCAGCCAATACTGCCTGAAGCACACACACACACACACACACACACACACACACACACACACACACACACACACACACACAATACTCACACAACATGCAACATGAGGAAGTGAAAAACTGGATGAGAGTCCAGAAATCAGGACGAGCTGGTGGGAGTGGAGACTAAAATAAATAAAGTGTTTTCTTCCTCATGAATTTCTGCACATGCTCAGTGTCCACTGCCTCCAGCTTGATGCTGCTCTTCATCCTCTTGGACACTTTTATTTATCTCCTCTGTATTAACTGTTGATATATGGAGTCTCTGTGGTGTTTCATTGTTCTTACTCTGAACACATGACATCTACTTCCGGTGGAGGGATCCATCCTCTGTTTCTTCCATTTCTTTTTCCCTGTTTAAAGAGTTTTTTTGGGGAGTTCTTCCTTAGTCAATGTGAGTGTCCTTAGTAAAGGACAGAGGGAGGCAGACATCCTGTTCAGATTGTAAAGATCTCTGAGGATAATTTGTAATTTGTGATAATGATTTTGAGGAGGAAGAGGAAGGAACAGTGTGTGACTGATTCCCTTCACCTCCTGGACTTAAACTGCTGTCCCTGATCCAGGATCTGTAAAGATGATGGGACTTTACACCTTTGACAAAAACTGTCTGCTAATTTGTGACAGTCCAAAGACTTGCAGGGTAAATAGGTGTGAATGTCCGTGTGATGTGTCGTCCTCTGATGGTCTCTGGTCTGTCCAGGGTGAACCTCCTCCACCCAGACTCAGCTGGGCTCAGATCCAGACCCTCAGAGACCCTGAAGAGGATGATCAGTGGTTTCCAGAGGATGAATGAGTGACTGTACATGATGAGCTGCAGCACTGTTAGCCTGCTATTAGCATGCTGGGGAAGAGCTCTGAAAACCTTTTGTCTGTGTCAGCAGAAGCATCACCTCATCATAAAAGCTCTTCACTGTTTTGCCCTCTCTTGGTAGCTCTTTTTCTCCGGCTCATTTTTCTTAAATTCCTCCTACATTGTTGTGGAGTTTGAAAAAAGATCTCTGGGTCGACTCTGTGTTTTCCTGCTCTCTCTGCCTCTGTCGATCTCCATATCAAAGCCCTGCTGGTAGAAGGCATTGTTACTGGGATGACAAAGAGAGAGACACACTGGGATATTGCTTTTAGGCCTGAAGAAAGACTCTACCTGCTTTGGTGCTTTGGTGTGTAAAATGGTCACAGACAGATGTTGTGATTGTCAAAAGGTGAGACACATCTGTCCAGTCTGCAGCGTTCAGCTGCTCTGGCTCAACACAACATTCTTTTAAGGCTCTGATCAATGAAGTAAAAATAACTTTCAGCTGTCAGATGGCTAGGTGCCTCCTGGCATCTCCCCACAGCGCCTGAGGGAACGAGCTAATGCTGCATTCACACCATGAGGGGATAACCGGCAGAACAAGTCGCTGCTTCAAAGCCTTGGAAGAGTTCGAGTGTCTGAAGTGAAACCACCGAGGCTGAAATGAAATGTTTAAGAGGCTTTGTTGCTCCTCATCTGCTTTTTTCACTTCATTCTGAACGCCAAGAGAAACACCTTACTGACGACTTTTAACAGTCACAAAATAAGCATAGAAGGAGTGATATATTATTAGAAATGAATGGATGCTGGATGCATGGCCCTGATGTGACACAGACACTGATGCTAGCAGCATTAGCTCGTTGCTATCTTAGCTCCTCAGCACCTCTGTGGCCTGATGTACCAGCCTTTAACCAGACAAAAGAGGACACACAGAACAATGGTCGCTTCATTCATCCCAAGCTGACTGACGGCTCGCTGAGCGTCGCTGCTTCTTGCCTTTATTGTTTGTCTGCGTCATAATAAATAAACACGTCAACAAGAAGAGCCTCATAGCTGCAGTCTGGACTGAAGAGCAGCTGGATGTCAGACAAACAGCGAAGCCAAAACTAATCCATCTTTCCTCAAACCGTGCAGAAAAAAACGATCAAACAAACGTGTCAAGCTGAGCAGAGCAACAGGCAGGATCCACGAGCAACTGCCAATCGTCTCTTGTTTATTTCCTGATTATTTCATTATCTTGTCCAATGCTTCTGGTGTGGACTCAGAGTTCAGCTTCGACTTGAAAACTAAACTTGCCTGCAGTGTTTCTGCTGCTTTTGGGACATATTTGGGGGTCAGATGGTGGCTCAACAGGACTGCTTTATGTCATCTGAATGGAAACAATGTGCAGAACTTTTTAACCCCAAGGCCTTGTCACGCAAAACAAGTCCAACCTTAGATCTGCCAGCTGCTGCAGACAGATCAGCTTGTGTTTCTGGATGTGTTGAACACCTGGCTCCTTCGCTGCCCTCCTCATCCTTCATCCCTGCTTGGCTTGGTTTTGGCACGCTCACATATCTGCTATCTGTCCTGAGCTAACTCCCTTCCCACTGTTGTTCTCTACATTTTCTCTTGCCTCCTGTTTTCCTGTGAACTCTCGTCCACGCTGCTCACCTCCTGCTGTGCAGCACAGTAGGTGTATCCTGCTTTGCTTGGGAAAGTTTCCCTGGATAAATCAATAACTGCTAAATTTACATTTTAATGCAAATCATCCCAAGTTAAAGCTACTAAATCTTGACAGTAATTGCTTTCTAAACATTCCCTGGACAAATTAAGGACACGAGAAGTAGAAGAAGTAATTTAAAGTTAGGATGCAGAACACAAACACTAATACAGAGCAAACACACGTTTAGTTTTGCTGTTTAGTAGCAGAGCAGCATCTGCAGAGGACTGATAGTGATGATGATCAATAGTGACACAACACTCGCTTCACCGCCTGTTAAAATGTCTGACAAAAACCATCACAGCTCATTTTCTGGACAGTTTTGGAGCAAAACAAGTATTCACAGAGTGAAGGACTCCCAACTCGACTGCACCCAAATCACTAGAGCAGGAAGTGAGAAAAAAGTGTCATTTTGATCAAATAACAGGCTAACAAATGTGACACTTTTATGTATTTCCCATCACAGACATTTGTTAATTCAGGAACAACCAAACCACGATATTTTCCTAAACCCAACAGAGAAATTTTGTTGCCTAAATTGAGCTGAGTTTGATGAGTTGCACATCCATGGGCCACCCAGACGTTAGCTATTAGCATTCTGTGGGCTAACGTCACTTCTCAGACGTTAGCTATTAGCATTCTGTGGGCTAACGTCACTTCTCAGACGTTAGCTATTAGCATTCTGTGGGCTAACGTCACTTCTCAGCACAGAGGAGCAGCAGAAAATAACGTTTCTGCTGTTGTGATCACGGTGAGTGAGGCGAAGATTATGTCTACGAGGCTGCAATCAGACGACAGAACATCTCCAGATGTAATGCTTGTCTCAAATGGTTTGCTGATGTTTACATCCTCCATGCCTTCTGCTGCACGCTGCGCCTACAGTTCATATCTGCTTTAATGAGCCATATGTCTGATTGGGACTCCTTGTATGCACAGTTACCAGAAATGACTCTACAGGCGTGGACCATCACAAAACACATTATTGTGACGCTCAGTGATTCCCAACCAGAAATCAATCACTGCAATAGAGAAACAGACGAACCGCCTGGAGGGGGGGATGTGGAGAGACTGTAGAGGAGCTCCACTAGTTTGAAAAATAAAGACAAAGGAATAAAATCCACATCGTTTGTGTGTTTAGGCAGAAGATGAGCAGAAGATTGGTGTGAAGCTGATCTGGTTATTGAGACAGACTGAAACCAACCTGCAGCTGCAGGACTAGACAATAGTGTCAATAAATGGGTGCTTAATTATACTGATAATCACACTTATCAATGACTGTCAGCAGTAAACACCTGACCATGTCAGAAACCCATCAAACAGATCAGCTGGTGTTCACAGAAAAGTGGAAAAGTCCATCATTAAAGCAGATTAGAGAGGAAGCTGAACTCATCGACCGTCGTCGTCCAGAGCAATAACTCTGTTTCCTGAGTGAGAGCGGGAAAGGACGCCAACAATAGCAATGAAAACTTCTAGAGGCACTGAGAGAATATATGATCATCTGTCACTGACAAAAATTAACAAAGATCAAAGTTGGATTTGATGCATCGAGCTGCAGAAACTGTGGCCTGGAGCTGTTTTACTAAACCAGATTCATGACGGGTTTATAAAGAAGGACGCGTCAGTTTTCTCCAAATGATGATAAAAACATTTACGCTGTTAACGGCTCTGAAAGGAGGAGGAAAACCTCTGGTTTAGGACTCACACAGACACACCATTCGATTATTAAGCTAAGTTCAAGCAAATATTTGAAATCAACTGTTGAAGCGAATAAACTCAGAACAGAACGAGTCGCATCGACCATCCAACCATCGGTGACAGAAAAATGGAGAGAGGTTTTCAGGAATTTAGACAAAGACATTTTAAATATTCACTAGAAAAAAGCACTCAGAGAGCGCAGACCGCCACGGCGGCGACTTTTTTTATTTAAAGTTACCCCCACTGCCAAGGAGGTTATGTTTTCACTGGGGAATGTTTGTTTGTTTGTTTATTTGCCGTTGAATCGGATCTGATCACCACCAAAAATGAATCAGTTTTAAGTTAGGCCACTTCTGACCAATTCTGAAAATTTCGTCAAAATCTGTCCATAACTTTTTGAGTTATTTTGCAAACCAACAAATAAACAAACCCCAGTGAAAACATAACGTCCTTAGCGGAGGTTATAATAAATATATGTCAATATATGTCAGATAAGACGGAGACATTAGAAATAGATGATCATGTGAGATACATGTTCATGATGTCAGAACTTCAAGACTTCAAATTTTATCACATGTTGTCGTTTCAATGCAGATTTTCTGGTGCAAAACTTCAAAATTATCATGAAAATATGCGTAAAGAAACACAGCTCCTAACTTTTCTTCAGTGAGGAGGAAAAGAAAACGACAGAGAGGGTAAAAGAGAGTGATGGGAGGAAAAGACTGCAGTGTGTCTGTGCTTCATTATCTCTCTCTTTCGTTTTTATGGCTCTGTGAGATCATGCTGGTCTTTTGTTCTGGCGGACTATGAGCTCGTGTTAAGCCTCTCCATCCCCAGGGCACACTTACAGGACTGCCCATGGTGGCGCTGGACACATGCTAAAGCCATCTAGTCCCACACTCCTGCAGAGCAGAACAAAAGAGAAACTTCCTGAATAAACTGAGCCACCACTCTGACACTTTAATGGTCACTTCTGCTTTGATTTGGAGTCTGTTTTGATGGCTGCGCTGCTCTGATTGTTTTAACACCGCCTGCCATGACGTTAACACGTCGAGGCAGAGCGCTGCAGCGCCTGGACGGCTGCAAAGATCCTGTGATTCACAGGATCTGGCATCCAGGCCGATCCAGGCCAAAGTGTTTTACATAACAGGTGTTACACTGGCAGAGGTGATGCAGAGCAATCACAACATTTCCATGACATCCTCAGGTGGATTATTAACCACACACATGCACAAGGTGTGCCCTGTCCCCTGATATCAGCCTTTTTTTCTGCTAATGTGTCCTTAATGAATGGAATAATTTGAGTGTGTGTGTGGTATGAATTAGTCAGATCCATAGGGGACGCCACAACAGAGAGCAATACATTACCCTCTGTTTCAACAGCCGCTCTGTCTGCCTCCTCAGAGAGCGGCGAGGCAGGAAGTGGAAAATGATGAGATCAACCTGGAAGGTGTGCATCTCCATCTCCGTCCAGACAACACGTCTAAAACACTGAAAACAGCTGTTCGGTTTTATTATCACGTCAGCTGAGATGAAAGATATTCTGAGGTTTAAATCGGATCATCTTGGATGATTTTTCAAATCATGGTGTTTTGTTTGGGCATCTGACTGGCTTTATCACCGTGGCAACGGCAGCCGAGGCTCTCGGGTATATACTTAGAGCTGTCTGAAAAACATACATTTAATTACATACAGGTTCATGTTAATTGGCACATACACAGAGTACGCTGATGAAACGTGTCCTCTGCATTTAGCCCACATTAAGCTGCAGGAGCAGTGGCTCTACGGCAGCCCTTTAGGGACAAACTAGTGGTGATGTTAACTCTGGTTACACTGATTTTAAACAAATGAGTTTTATTTAGAGCTCATTTTTTTACTCTTTGTGGGAGTTTTTTTCCACAGGTAATATTAATCACATTTACATTTTGGAGACTGTTAAAGGAGCACTGGAGATATTCATTTAAAAAACATAAAGCAGCTGAACTGGACTATTTGTGGACGACACTGAGCTGTCCACATGATGAGCTCTAATAGATAAACTCTAAAGGAAACGTTCTAACGAGTTCTTTGTGAGCTACATTCACTTATCTGATCAAACCATCATCCTTTAACATGTTCAGTGAGAGCAGCTAAGTGGGCCAGAGGTCACAGAGGTCACAGTGTGTGTGTGAGTGTGTGTGTGTGTGTGTGTTCACACATGCTTGTGTAAGTGTGACCTGGTTTGTCGATGTGGAAGAGCTCTATTGTGTGACAGGACTGCTCCTTTTTGTCACAGGTTACACACAAATGCACTAAAGCATGGCTCTCACACACACACACACACACACACACACACACACACACACACACTTGAGTGACTGCTCTGCTTTTGCCTTCAGGCTGACAGCGACCTCCAAGTGGAGTCTCTCTATATCTGTGTATATATATCTGTTCTAGTGTGTCCTGTGCTGGTCTACCAGGACCTGGAGCACCCCTCTGGTCCTGGTCTACCAGGACCTGGAGCACCCCTCTGGTCCTGGTCTACCAGGGCCTGGAGCACCCCTCTGGTCCTGGTCTACCAGGGCCTGGAGCACCCCTCTGGTCTTGTTCTACCAGGGCCTGGAGCACCCCTCTGGTCCTGTTCTACCAGGGCCTGGAGCACCCCTCTGGTCCTGGTCTACCAGGACCTGGAGCACCCCTCTGGTCCTGTTCTACCAGGACCTGGAGCACCCCTCTGTTCCTGGTCTACCAGGACCTGGAGCACCCCTCTGGTCCTGTTCTACCAGGACCTGGAGCACCCCTCTGGTCCTGGTCTACCAGGACCTGGAGCACCCCTCTGGTCCTGTTCTACCAGGGCCTGGAGCACCCCTCTGGTCCTGTTCTACCAGGACCTGGAGCACCCCTCTGGTCCTGGTCTACCAGGACCTGGAGCACCCCTCTGGTCCTGTTCTACCAGGGCCTGGAGCACCCCTCTGTTCCTGGTCTACCAGGACCTGGAGCACCCCTCTGTTCCTGGTCTACCAGGACCTGGAGCACCCCTCTGGTCCTGTTCTACCAGGACCTGGAGCACCCCTCTGTTCCTGGTCTACCAGGACCTGGAGCACCCCTCTGTTCCTGGTCTACCAGGACCTGGAGCACCCCTCTGGTCCTGTTCTACCAGGACCTGGAGCACCCCTCTGGTCCTGGTCT
Source organism: Synanceia verrucosa (assembly GCA_029721515.1). NCBI lineage: Eukaryota > Metazoa > Chordata > Actinopteri > Perciformes > Synanceiidae > Synanceia > Synanceia verrucosa. The sequence continues at coordinate 27,614,524 of CM056555.1, read as the reverse complement.
ACCAGGACCTGGAGCACCCCTCTGGTCCTGTTCTACCAGGACCTGGAGCACCCCTCTGGTCCTGGTCTACCAGGACCTGGAGCACCCCTCTGGTCCTGGTCCAGCTCTCCTGTACAGCAGAGCTGCTGGGGTTGACCTCAGTGGTTTGCAGATGGCAGCTTAACGCAGCGCTGGAATAATATTGAACCATATGCAGGAGACTGCTAGAGCTCTAAAGAGACACCTGTCCATGTCCCTGGAATGTTTCTGTGTCATGTTAGCTTAGCCACCGTTTCACTCCAGCTAGGCACTCGTCCAGGGTTTGGAGCAGGTAGTATTTTCAGGATCACAGTATCTGTGGTGATGAGGAGCGTCTCCAGAGAAGCTCTCATTTACTGAGGAGCCTGAAGAACCAGGTGAGGGTACCTGAGCTGCACCTGCTGTACAGAGGAGTTCAGAGGATCATCTGGTCAACTCATCCTCAACATGCAGCAGAAGCAATATCTAGAGTATCTCTCTGTGTCTTAAGCCAAAATAAAACTGGATTAAACAAACATGAAATCTCCTCTTGGGATTTTGAAGTATTTCTTCAATTCAGAGAAATGGCAGTTTTTTTTTTCTCCCTGATTCTGAGATAGTAATCTTTTTTTTGTGACGCAGCACTAAATAAATTCAAAAGATGATATGAGGACAACTGTCATCATCCCATAGTGCAAAATATCCCAGAAAACCAAACATACTGCATGTCACTTTTTGTATTTTAACTGGCAGCAACAGCAGCAGATAATGAAACAAATGTCAGTATTTAGTGCAGAAACACTGAGAACACATTCAGTTTAGTGAACACTGGTTCATTCAGTGACTTCTGTCAATAATGATCAATCAAAGCACACACACTTTTAGACACATTTCTTCATTCAGCCTAAATATGAACTATGAGAGATGAAACATGAGGCTGAATGGAAATAAATAAAAATTCTGCTTTGGAATGAAACTGAGTTTTTCCAAACTTCTGTTGTGTGAATTTGTTCTCTGACTAAATGAAATGAAATCCATCCGTCATCTGCCAGGCATTAATCTGTGTGTGTGTGTGTGTGTGTGTGTGTCCACCGCTGTATTAATCATGTGTGGATAATAAACAGTATTCAGTACATTCACTGCCTGTGTGTGTGCATGCTTATCCATAAAGAGTCACGTACACACTGTGTGTGTGTGTGTGTGTGTGTGTGCAGCAGAGCAGAACAGATGGTATTATGCGGATCACAATTTGCAGTAATGGTCTATATTTCTCTGACTCATAATTATCCTGATTGGAGCGCCCTGCTGTCTGAGTGACATGATGTCAGTCAGTCTTTATGGACGCTGCTCACATCTAAACTGAGTTATGTTAAAATAAAAAAACACAACACGTGAAGGAACAAGCTGTTAAATATGAACTCAGTGTTCACTCAGCTGCTAGAAATCAAATCTAGATTATAATAATGATAATTCTCACACACACACATATTACATGCTTGGGATTAAGCCAACAAGAGAAACTATTAGAGGCTGGTATGGAGAGCTAAGTGGACAGGACGGGTCATGAGTTCTAGTCCCTGGTGTGAGACATGAACACCACTGAGGTAAGGCTGTCCAGCTGTGTGTTAATGAGGACCTCTGAGATCTTTTCCTTCTTTTCCTGATAGTCTCTCTTTCCTTCCTCTCTATAATCAGTGCTCTGCAGCAGTGATTTATTACAGTCTCTCTCTCTCTCTCTCTCTCTCAGGTGATTTATTGCCATGCAGGTAGACAGTAGTTCAAGGGGAAGAGATTAGTGTAACACACCAGATCGTTAGGACATGTTTAGAGACAGGAAGTGGTTTCTCTCACTCTGAACCATAAACTCTAAACGCATGTTAATTAAAATCTGTACAGAGCCATTCTGAAGCAGAAAGATCAGAGAAGTGAAACAGGAAAGACGAGGCTTGGTTTGAACTTATATTCAACCAACGTGTGTAATAAACCCACCCGTCCATGCTTATTTTATATATTATATTATTATGGAGGTGAAGAAACACTTGAAGTTTAAGAAAGACATCATGTCTAGACTTAAAATAAGTCCATAAAGTAAGAAAAACATGCATGTTGACGTCAAAAATCAAACAGTGTCCTGGATTAATGTCCTGTGTTTGTTGGACTGATCCACCTTTTTTATTGTTAACTTTAGTGTCACCAACATGATGCGTAGGAATATTCAACCTTTTGTTTTCTAATTAAAACAACAGAAAAAGAACTAATAAGCAGTATAGACATATAGTGAGTGTATAACATGCACAGCATCCCATTAGTAATTTGATGGTTTCGGCTCCTCTGGTGGCTCTTTGCTTCTAACCAGCCACTTGCTGTGATTTATTAGGAGCTGCCAGGCGCTTTAATTTGAAAATATCTGTATCAGCCAACAGAACCAGAGCGGCTGAAAAAGGCTGCCGTGTAAACCTGCGAGCCAGAGAGATAGCCGGCGTTCCCCCCGAGCTACATAATCCATCAGCTCTGCAGAGAAGCGTCGACTGTGATGGTCTGGAGAAGAGCTCGGACACACAGAGGCTTTTATTCAGACGATTCTACTGTTTCTATTGGTTTCCTTCTGATTCTACTTGTGTCAAGATCGATTGAACGGACTGAATGTGAAGTGATGCACCCTGGGGTCATGGAGGCAGTCTTTACCACGCTATGCAACACACACACACACACACACACACACACACACACACGCACACACACACTTCTTTCTCTCTTATATTTAAAGGTATAATGAACTCGTGTGGAGCTCAGATTCGCAGGGACAGAGCTGGTTTGAGATCAGTGTTGTGGTACTGTTGTTGTGTTGTTGTTGTTGTTGTTGTGTTGTTGTTGTGTTGTTGTGTTGTCGTTGTGTTGCAGGCTGTGTGTGAGCGTCTCATCCAGACAAATGGGTCAGCAGTTAAAATGCCAACGTTGACCCTGCTGTCACTTCACATGGACGTTGTCTCCCACCAGACAGAGTGTGTGTGTGTGTGTGTGTGTGTGTGTGTAAGTGTGTGTGTGTTAGCAGCTCCATGCTAAGGCTCTCACACACACACAGTGACATGTCTTTGTCCTCTATTTAATTGTCTTTCTTTCTCTTTTATTTGCAGCCTCTCACAGAGCAAACACTCTCTGTCCTGCTAGTTTAACTTGTGTTTTTTTCCCCTCTCTGTGTGCTTTCTGTATTTGAGCTTTGCATAAATGAAGCGGAACATTTCAGGATTCCTCTCGCCTCCTCCCTCTGTTTACTTTGAAGCTCCTCTTCCTCTTCTTCATCCCCCCCCAGCTATCGTCTTATCCCTCCTTTTCATTTCAGATCTAACCTGAAAAGAATGACGGTGTTGTGCTGACAGAGATGTGATGGACTGGTCCACATTCCTCAGAGCCACTGGAGGAGAGGGAGGAGAAGAAAAGAGCCTAATTGGTGGATTAAAATGTGATCCTGATGTGTGCTTGGCTTTTTTTCTCGCTGCCATCATCGTTCCTCGTCCTTTCCCTGTGAACTGAGCTCAGTGAAGCTTGAGGCTCACAGATCTGCTCGTTCAGCTTCAGACCATGACGGGGAGAAGCACCGACGACTGACACCAAGAAAGAAATACATGATGATGATGATATCTTCAGGTTCCAGCTCAGCCCTCCTGACACTAAAAATCTGTGACATTAAATGACCTCCTCAGTGTCTCAGCACCAGTCTGACTCTTCAACACTCAGTTATGAGCGGCTGACAGACGGACAAGTGACGAAACGTGTGCAAACAGCCTGAAAGCTGTTTAATGCCGTCGCAGAATCTTGTTCTGTGGCACAATCTGATTAAACGTAGCATCAGAAGAACATCACCAACAGAACCCTGTCTGACCTGAAATTTAAAGCTCTATGAAGCAACTCTATGAACTGCTGATGTTGACACTGAAGAAGAGGAGTCATCTTGCAGCCTAATGCAGCAGCTTCATGCAGCCTCATGCAGCCTCATGCAGCTTCATGCAGCTTCATGCAGCCTCATGCAGCCTCATGCAGCCTCATGCAGCCTCATGCAGCTTCGTGCAGCTTCATGCAGCCTCATGCAGCTTCATGTAGCCTCATGCAGCCTCATGCAGCCTCATGCAGCTTCATGCAGCCTCATGCAGCTTCATGCAGCCTCATGCAGCCTCATGCAGCCTCATGCAGCTTCGTGCAGCTTCATGCAGCCTCATGCAGCTTCATGCAGCCTCATGCAGCCTCATGCAGCCTCATGCAGCCTCATGCAGCTTCATGCAGCCTCATGCAGCTTCATGCAGACTCATGCAGCTTCGTGCAGCTTCGTGCAGCTTCATGCAGCTTCATGCAGCTTCATGCAGCCTCATGCAGCCTCATGCAGCCTCGTGCAGCTTCATGCAGCTTCATGCAGCTTCATGCAGCTTCGTGCAGCTTCATGCAGCTTCGTGCAGCTTCATGCAGCTTCATGCAGCTTCGTGCAGCTTCATGCAGCTTCATGCAGCTTCGTGCAGCTTCCAGCTCTTTGTTTGGTTTGACAGTGAAATGTCTGCAGACAGAAGCACATGTCAGATACCTGCAGAGTCCAGTCTAAGAGGCAGAACCTCAACCATGAGTTCTCCTAAATCTTTAAATACTAATAAGTGTGTTTGGAGTGAACAGAATTTCATACAACACAGAAGTTGGGTTATGGATTGTCCCATGTCTGATTAGGTTTAGGTAACTGAAACACTCAGGAAACACTGAGCTGATAAAAATAAACACACAGCTATAATAGAGGAAGCTGTGAACATATTGGAAACAGTGTGGTTGGACGTTGGTTTGGTTTAGGCAACAAAACTGCTTGGTTAAGGTCATAAAAAAGATGGTTTGTGTTCAAATAATAATAATACATAACCTGTAGTTAGGTTTAGGAGAAATCCAAAGTGATTTCAGGTTAAAGTGTTTATGCAGCTCTGGATGAAATCATTCATTTGTGTCTCGGACATGCTGTGTGACAGCTTCAGCTGCATTCAGTTTAGTGTTCAATGGAGCAGAAAGCAATAAAAAAAAAACACATAACATGACTGCAGCAGCACTACTGACTGACAGGAAATATGGCTACAAGAGGAAGAACACAGAGCAGCCAGTCAGGTGATGCACATATAGATTAACACGTTGGGGGCGGCACTAGCTCAGTCTGTAGTGACTTGAGCCGGGAATCAGTCCAGTTCAAGTCCAGGTCAGACCAAATGTGGAGAGTGGACTGGTAGCTGGAGAGGTGCCAGTTCCTCCTCCTGGGCACTGCAGAGGTGCCCTTGAGCAAGGCATTGAACCCTCAACTGCTTGGGGCACCTGGATAAGGGACAGCCCCCTCACTCTGACACCTCTCCTCCAATGCATGTGTTTGTTTCATATCTTGTGTCTGAAATAATATTCTAACAGAGTGAAGAAATGTAATTTCCCTCATTGAAGGATCAATAATTCTTCTTCTAACACATATAGACTGTTTCCTGGTAGGGTTCATGCAGAAAACAGCGTTTCTTTTTGGTTGATAACTGACTGCAGACAGAGTGAGGATGATATTAAGTGCAGCCATCATCTCTGGTGACACACACACAGTCACAGAGGAGAGCTGCTCAGCTGCTGGTCCACAAAAACACAGTTTAGTGATTCCCTCTAAAAAACTGCTGCTCATAAATCCTCCTCTCTAACTGAATGTTACAGCCCATAAACACTCCACTTTGTTCCTAATATTTACTGACAAGGCTGCAGATACACACACACACACACACACACACACACACACACACACACACACACCTTTTAGGTATTCACCACGCACAGCTTTTGTTTATGCAGCAATATGCTGACAAACGTAAACCAAAAACTCCACCTTATTATGCACATATACATATTTACACTCTGTCCTGCATCAACATATAACACACACACACACACACACACACACACTACAGAGTGTACCTGAGTGGGACCTTGCTGTGATTTAGGTCACTAATCCGTTTCCACGGCGATGGCCTGCCTGCATCAGAGCACTGGACCTCTCTCTCTCTCTGCTTGTTTTGGTTGTTTACTGTTTACCAGACTAAGGAGAGGTACTGTTGAGCATCAGGTAAACACACACACACACACACACACACACACACACACACACACACACACACACACCTGCAGCTCATCTGCTTTCCTGACACGTCTGCTGAACCTTTAAATGAGACGTCAGTCTGTCCTCTGTCCACCGTCTGTCCTGGATCGATAAAATAAAGGGAACCTTTACGACCAATCAACACAGTCGCTGCTGCACAGTTTGGGAGATTAATCACTTCTAATTCTGGCTCTTCTGATTCTTCACTTTTCTCAGCTCGTGACCCAGATGCATAATTTACTGTCCTCCTCTTGGACCCTGGATCATTAAAAACAATGAAGACTTCTGGCTTTTTGGACTCTGAACAGCAAACACGGAGCCGAGGCTCATGTTTTCAATGAAATACTACAGCAGACACACACACACACACACACACACACCTGACGTATCACCATGTTCAGTCTGAACATCCATCATGAAGTAGTGATGAAGAGACTGAACAAATAAACTTATATATATAAAAAAAAATTCAGACATTCCTAAAGTACAAAATCTGTGATGTTTAAACTTTTCTCTGTCAGGCAACATGTCACCATCTTGAGCTGCATCATTTACTTCATCAGCTGATCAAACTAATTAACAGATGCTGTCAGCAGAAAGATATGAGAGCTGTTGTGTTGCTATGGTTTCACAGCTCATCATGGTGCCGTTGTCTTGGGACACTCCAAGAGATCAAGACCAAAAAAAAAAAAGAAAAGTGAAAAAAAAAAATACTGGGCAAACAATGTCAGAGATGACTTTTTAAAAAACAAATGTTGAGATGTTCTGAAGCTTTGAAAGAATTCAAAGAATCCTCAAGTATAAAATATAAAATCATATCAAATGAATAATCTGTGTCATTTCATTCTCAGTATTTTTAGATAAAAATGCATTTATCCAGAGGAAAACTGCAGAGCAACAATAAAGGAGGAAATGAAAAGGACTGCAGTCGATGTTATGAGTGAAGTCAATGACAGACTTAGAATAAAAAGTAATAAATGCAGCATATTTAACGTAGAAATGTGTCTGGAGCACAAAGTGTGTGAGATAAACAGAGCTGATGAATACAGAGCTGTTTTATGGTGAGCTGTAACTCTGTGGGGCAATTAGCCTGGAGCTGGTGAGCCAGGTTCAGGGTGAGAAACGGAGGATTTATGACTCTTCAGTGCAGAAACAAATGTTTGAGATTACAACTAAAGCAACTGCAGCCGTTCAGTGGAAACAGCAGCTGGACTCTTCAGTGGTTTTCTTTCTAAATCTGGGCAGAGCGAGGCGAATATTAGAAAAAGGCAACATGGAGGCTAAAAACATGGTCACAGTGACTACGGCGTGTGCCTCAAATAATATGCTTTTACATGAAACTCAACACATCTGATGGATGTTAGAAAAACAACAGATTTGACCAAAGCAAACAGAGTTTCCATGTCAGTTTCCTTCTGTTACATTCAGTGTCTTGTCAACGTCGTGCAGCAGCACGTTAATCCTCCACATTATTCAGTCCAGACTGTGTTCAGAGCCACTTCAGTGTTTCCCTGAGCAAACACGCTGCAGCAGGACTCCCTCAAAGGCATTTGCTAAGTCTTGAGGTCAATTAGTTTCAAGGCAATTAGCTCGTCTGAGTGTCACTGAATGCAAAGCATTTAAACTGTGAATGAACACAAGCCAGAAGACACAGAGAGATGGAGACAAATGGACCGCCGATGACGAGTGGACATGTGTTAGCCATGTGTGCAGCTATTAGCTGTTAGCTGTCCTCTGCCTCTACCCACCAGAGGAAATGTAATTATATCCTGAGACTACTGTTAAGTCATGGCCACTCTTCTGCAGCACATATTCAAATGAAATGCATAAATTAAATAAACCTGTCTGTGAGAGTGTAATTAAAAAAGAGGGGGATAAAGGCTGAGAAAAGTGGCTGTCTGAGTGTGAGAGAGAGAGCGAGCGAGCGAGCATCCTGTGAAACAGTGAGTGGGCACACAGTGTTACTCTACATATGGAAGTCAACTTAATTGGTTGACTCTATCCAGCCTCACCGGCAGCTTTAACCGCACTGAGTGGGCGCACACACACACACACACACACACACACACACACACACACACAGTCAGTGAGTCCGTTTTACTCGCTGAATGTTCAGGAACATTTCCTGCTTTGGGTCCAGGTGTGAACAGGAGCAGGGATCCGTTTTCAGGGAAATCTGTAAAATGTGTCAAGGAATGAAGGAAGTCTGTTCCTACCCCCACACCCTTTGTTGTTTTCATGTGGAGCCAATCACAAGACGCCCCCGATGGTTACTGTTCAGCATTCATACCAAAATACTAAATGCTATTATAATAAACCAATAATATGAAATGTTATAGAGCAGTGGCACAAGAGGGCGCTCCCACAGAGCCTGTGAGTAATGCTAGGGCTTCTGGGAGATGTAGTCAGAGCATAAAGAGACGGTATACACCACAGAGATCAAAACAGGAAGTGGAGACGATCGAGATTAGAGAGTAAAACAAACAGAGTGTGGAGAAAAAGTGGAGATTTTGGTGAAAGTGTCCTCTACTCTACCTCTGATAAAACAAGAATGGAACAAGGTAAAAACAAACATTTTTTTCATGATGAAATAGAGAGTCTCTTCTTTCATTTGAGCTATTCACTGTTTTCAGAGACATAGTACTAAATATTCTGTGGGTCTAGAAATATGACTCAAAATGGACAAAAACACTGGAACAAGACACTTTGTGTTTTATAAAACAGCTGGCACTCAGAGAGGTAATTGTTATTAATAAACAGATCAAACCATTACAGTAACAGGGTTGGAGTATATCTGCTGTTTTGACAAATTCAACCAAACTTCTAATGAATCCAGATGCAGAAAGTCGACTTCCAGTCTTTGAAAAGAATAATCACAGGACACACCATCACGTCTCGTCTCAAAGCAGCCGAGCGACAAGAGAGAAAACCTGCAGTGATTAAACAGGATGTCACTTTTCTTTTTGTTCGTTGGAACATGAGGAAGAAGCAGAGGCTCTTCCCCACCTGTTTCCAAAGAGTCCCAGGTTTAATACCTGCCTGCAGGTCGCCGAATAGTTCAGCAGCACTGCCTTCTTTATGCAGCACAGGTGAAGAAAGCTGACAGATGGCATGAAAGTCTGGAAAAACACATGCATGAGTGTTTTTCTTTCCTTTTTCCTTAAACTGCAATTAGATGAGACGACTGACGGCACTGTGTTGAGGATGGAGCCAACAGTGTGCATTAAATATGTCAGATATGAGTGTGAAGGTTCCCTCTGAGGAGTTTGTGTTGCTCAGAACAAGAACTACAAAAGAGCCCGTCGATGCATCGAGAAACAAATGAAAAGTTTCACGGAGACAAATCACCACTAAATCCCTGCTGCACAAATGAAAGACGCTGGCAGGACATGAAGGACACTCTGCAACATCTACCACTACAGAAACAGCCTGAGGACTTCAAATGTGTCAGAGCTGGACAGTTTCTGGAGGAAGGATCAATTATTTTTGTCGGTCTACTTGGCTCTGAAAAGGGAGCTTCTTCTGCACACTGAAGTCAGGACGATCTCTGAACTTCTCTCTCAGGTCTGGATGTTTGTCCTTCTCTTCTTTTTGTTGCAGGATGCCGACAAAATAAGAACAAGAAGCAGATGGAGGTGCAGAGGTTAGCAGCCTGGAGGGTTTCCAGGTGAACAGCCAAGCATGTAACGCTCTGTAAAGTGTCGAAGAATCAATAAGGAGTAGGATCACTAAGAAAAATCTAGAAGATGAGTCCACGATGAAACTGGTAGCAATAAAATCCAATATCCTAGAACAAGACATGGTTAGCGGTTCTAATCCCAAAAGCAAGGCACCAGCTATCAGAAGCTGTGGGCTCCGTTCCCTTTGTGACTAACAGGGCAGAGCGAGACATTTTGAAAAGCACAGCCTGAGGCGAGTCCAGAAATAACCGTCCACAGTCAGACTGGGTGTTCCCAGGCGGAGTGAAGAGTCCAGTTGGCCGAGGGCTGGAGGATGAGGGTTCACTGCTCCAGCTGAAGCTCAGTCCAGTGACCTCCTGTGCTTCAAAGCCGATCAAAAAAAGTGATCATTTCTTTTTCAAAAGCTGTTTTCTCTGAAAGATCGGTGGTGAGGCAGGATATGACTCCATCCATGCCCTGAGAAACAAAAGGCTCATTCACACATGCACCATTTACTCTTAATCTGACAGCATTTTGCCATTAAGTGCTCGTAAGTGAATATGAAGCCAATACCACGACGGCAATAAATTAGTTACGGCAGTTTGACTGCTCAAGACGTAGTAAAATTGGAACTAATCTCCCCACCGGCGTACTCTGCAGCACATTAAGCTCTGCAGCAGTGCAGCATGGGAAGTGGCCTGTGAGCGGTCACATCGCTTTACAACCATGTTAACTTTGAAGAAGCTCCACCCTCATGCATTTAAAAGAGGTTCAATAATCAAATCCATCGCAGAGACGGAAAAGTGTCCTGATTTCTCTCCAGTGGAAAGTGAC